>VAHH01000869.1:0-18806 GCA_013357305.1 Radopholus similis | reverse complement strand
CGAAATTCAGGGCTCCTTCTGCAACTGAGCATTCGGAAACAAAAAACTGTTGAAAGCAATCGTTTCTGGCGAGAAATACAATTGAATTTTATATTTATACTCCGATTTTTGATCTATAAATAGCAAAAATTGATGTGTCCTTTTTTTCATTGGTCATTGCCTTTGCTGTCCTTTTTTTCTTAATGAATGTCCTTTTTTCATGCTTCGAACCGATCGGAACCCTGGTATAGATAGATGTAAAGGCAGAGGTCGATGATACATATATGGAACAGTATTTTAAGCACCACCCTTTTCGGGGGCAGTGCAGTTCCAAAATTTGGTTCGTGTCACAGTTATTCAAAGGGCAGGAAACAGCAAGTACCTCAAACTTGGGTAATTAAACCGAAGAATGATGCGAAGGGAGGGACTATCTGGACAACCATCGAGTGACGATTATTCGGGGTGAGTCCCATCCAAAGGGCTCCATTTGCTCTCTCTGCCAACAGCCACTGACTGCACTCTCCCCCAACACACTCCCTCCATTCTCCCTTTTCCATCTGGCCAACAAATTCTATTATTTGCACAATAACGCAAAATAATAATTTGCAGACTTAAAGGCTTAAGCTTAGCCTAAAACATTGGCAAATGTATCATTTTTAAGCTTACCTATGTGTGTATTATTTCGCGTTGTTGTCCAAAAAAGAATTAATCTGTTGTCTAAAAAACATCTTCCCTTGTTTAACCATCCATCTGCGCAATTGGGCAGTTGGACTGAAAAAATACAACACTGATTAGAAGAATCCACTCGCTCTAGAAAATATTTGAAAAATCCATTTGTTAAAGTTAACTGGTTTCTTCTGTAAAATGTAAATTACATGCAACAAATCTTTCTGCTTATTGTCACGTCTTAGAGCATATTTATCATAATCATTTTGTGGAACGATAAAGGCACCAAATAAACGATAAAATAAGTTCATTCATTCGGCAACTGCGTGCATCCAAAATATGTGCATTTGATTGGCCAGAGGACGAGTAAAGTTCACATAAATCAGAATTTTGAACAAACATAAATTCGGATTTGATTCCAAGGGATATGTTGTAGAATTTGGTGGAAAAATTAGGTAAATAGTTAAGCAGAAGAACTGGAAGAAGACACTCGTTCGCACAAAAATGGGATTGAACAAAAATGGAAACAGCCCAATTTATCGCTCTTTACAGGCACATGGCGCGAATAAATAAATATTTAATGTGTGTGGGTTCAGCAGAAAGCAGACGGAACATTTGTGTCTGAAGCAAAATTCTTCTCTCCAATTGGACGGCCGAATAACACAACCAAACACTGTTCAAATAGAATGAATATAGATCGGAGCCTCAACGCAAGACAAAAGGGACATGTGAATGAGATAAATGTGTATGACAATTGCGAAGAATTGAATTGCGAAGGCCGCCAATTTTATTGTTCCGCCAATTTCCCTTGATGCAATAATGAATAGATGAATTTTCGGCATTCCCTGATGTGAATTAAATCAATTTCTGACAATTCAAATAAAACACAAATTCGAAATCAAACTCAAATGTTTTTTGGGCATTTTAAATGTGTTCAAATTTGAATGCGAACTTTCCCGCCGAATTGGCGGAACAATCAAAATCCCCAAATTCACGGCGTTGAAATGTGTGCCAGTTTGCAATTGGAATGGAGACATGTGAATGTGAGGGAAGAGACGCACAAATTGCGTGTGTTTGTTTGGTTTGGTCCAATCAAAAGTGCTGCTGCTGGACGTAGTGCTGCTGCCACGAGGGCCCTGCTGTCCCCCCCGCGCCGTACGGGGACGACTGCTGACTGCCGCCGCCGCCCATCGGCTGATGAGAAGAAGTGCCCGTGGCGGAAGAAGTCGCTGCGCCGCCACTCCCGTCACTCTCGGCGGCGCCGTAGAAGCGCTCCTGGGTGGCCAGCTCGTCCGCAAAACGCGTCTCCAGTGTCTGTGGAATTTGTTGGCACCTTTTTTGAAAATTCAAGCCAATTCTAATTTTTTGGCGTGATCCGACATTTGGGGCCTTGTAATTCTACATACATTCTGTTTGTCAAACAACTAAACCACGACGACCCCACTTAGTCACATTTTTGTCTTAAAGCTTTGGCTGGGTTCATTACCTGTCAAAGTGTCAAATAACATGTATCTTCTGATTTGTTTTTAGCGCCCCAATTGTCGTATACCTAAACTATAAACCAACCATGTTTTGATATTTTTTATGAGACTATTGCGGGAAAATTAAAAAACGTGTTTTCAAATTGAATGTGTGAATTTCAAAAAATGCTTATTTGGTTGTTTTGAAGGTCCATGTCCTTTCAATTTTGAAAAAATTAAAATTCATTATTTAAATCTCCAGCTTTTGCTAAAAAATGAGTAAAAGCCCTCACCGCTTTTCGGACCGGCAACGAGCCCTTCCAGTCGGCCAGCAGCTGCTGGTACTCGTGCTCGTACTCGGCCAGCTTGGCGCGCTCATTCTCCACCAGCATGTTGCGCTTCTCGTTCTGCAGAGGCAATGGGAGATACAATAATTTGTGAAAAAGAGGCACAAAAATTAGAATTCAAAATGGCCCATATTTAAAAGGGAAAATGGTTTAGGTAAGTGTCATTTCCGATTCAAAATGCCAAAAATGAATTTTTAAAAATTTCTGAATTATTTTAAAATAACAAAGTTTGATAAAAATGAGGCATTGTAAAATTGTCTAAAAATATAAATTTTCAAAAATTTTGGCAATTTAGAATTGCTAATTTCAATTGTTTTAAAATAATTTTTTACCAATTTTTTGCCCCAATTTTTTAGTTGGGTTTCAGGTCAGTTTTCTTAAATTTCAAAATTTGAATGCAATTTTCGGGCGCCAAACTCACGTGGATCTCCTCCAGTTCTCGCATCACGTTCTGGTTGTGCTCGACCAGTTGGGCCAGTTTGCGCTTGCACTTCAAGTCGTAGTCGTCCATCTTCTGGCGCAGGCGCTGCTTCTCTCGCTCCTCGAACGCGCGCACTTTGGCGGTCCACGTCTCACCGCTCTGCTGGCCCGGCAAGTCCACCTGTGGACAAAATGTCCCAATTGAAATTTGATCAATTTTGACGGTTAAAAGTGCACATTTAGGAGTCATTTTTGGATCTTCCAAACCTTGAAAATAGCCAGAAAAAATCAGTTAAGTGAGGACTGTTAGTAGTGAAGAGCAAAACGATTATTTTTGTCGGTTTCGCGATAATTCAGCCAGACAAAAAGGAAAGCGAGTCAGACGAACAAAAAACGACGATAAAAGCAAAGAAAAATAAAACGATAATGTCAAAATGTCTCGCGCACCAATCGAAAACGATAGGAATTATGGTTTTGTTCATCCCTAATCTAATACTAACTACTAGCCTGGAGCCTGCCTTCTCTTTCTTCTGCGCCGCAGGCGAAAATTTGAAGCTTTTTTTCAGCGCATAGTCCAAAATTTTGCCAAATTTGAGCGATTTATTAGAAAAAAATACAAAAGTACAGGTCATGCCCAAAAAAGTACAAATCTTTTAAAAAAGCACAAATCGAAACCCTGCTTTTAGATAATATAATATTCTAATTGTGTTCAATAATAGCTGTCTGATGTCGTGATTCATATCTCTTGGTTAACTAGAACGAAATTTTTAACTAAAAAAGGGACAAAAATAAATTTCATACCAAGATCATACTTATTACAAAGTACGAAAAAACGGCTCGTACCTAGAGCTCGTACCTCGTACTCGTACCGACTTTTCCAAATCCCTCTTACTCGTACTCGTAGTACGAGTACGAGGTACGAGGCCAAGTACGAGTACGAGGTCACAACACTGCTCCCATACGCTCTCAGGCTCTCACCCACGAGGCGTAAGAAAAAGAGGGCTCTCGGTTAATTTTCTCCCCTTTTCTAGGGTGCCCTCTCCCTGGGCTAGTCGGAGTTTTCAAAACAAAATGAATGTGCCTGTCATCCTTTGGACCGTGACCCAAATGAAAAAATGACTCACAAATTTGAACTTGCATAACTTCGCTTAGTAAACCACCTCCAGTGCCTTGCGGAACATGAGCGTGCGCGTCTTGCTCTCCTGGCGCAACACCTTGGGCAGCGCCTTCCTGTCGGCGGTGAGTGCGCGCAGCATCTGCTCCTCCCCCGTCTGGTTGATGCGGCGCACATGCTCCTGCTCCTTGGCGTGTCGCGCCAACATGTGCGTGCGCTGCAGGTGGAACACGTCCTGAAGAAGGGGGCTCACATAAATCAAACAGCAGAACACAATAAATGCCTCGAGAAAACGGTGGGATCAATTTGTAGAATAATAGACCTTTAACTAATCGGACCACTGACATGTTATTAGCAAAACTGGCCAATTGATTGTCTAACCGCTAGCCGGCTGCTGAACAGCGCCATTTGGCATTGTCAGCTCAATCATTTGGCTTTGCTAAGATAACAGATTCAATTTTATGTTTTTAACTAAAATCCATATTTTGACCTTTGAGGGTTCATCGATTTCCGAAAAATGCCCTATCACCGATGGGAAGAGGCCAAAATCATTGGATGCACTCCAGGCGTGAGAACACAACTCACGCGGAACTGTTGCGTGAGCAGCGCGTGCTTCTCGGCCAGCTGCGCCTCCTCCAGCTCCCAGAGAGCGGTCTCCATGCTGCGCTCCAGCTGGTGCTTCTGCTCCAGGAACTGTTTCTCCAGCAGGCACAGCTTCTCGCGGTGCCGGTCACGCGCCCGTGCCAGATAGGAGTCCTGGGAGCGCTCCAGCTGCTCAATGAACTCCGTCTCCTGGGGAAGGTAATTGACTTTTTGTTGTGAGATGGGGCACTACGACATTTGCGGATACTAAGGTGTGGCCAAGTGGACTATTTTGGCCTTAGCCTAGACAAGGCTTAGCTTAGGCCTAAAATCTAAAAACTTCAAGCTAAATAGACCCCACGAAACGGCAGTAATTGGGTATTTAATCTTTTTGTTTGTCTCCGTCCGCAAATGTCACGCCACCGTGAGATGGCAGATGAAGAATTGGGGAAACGAGGGGCACAGAGTATGCGATAAAAGGTGAAAAAGGCCGCAGGGATTGAATGCTAGAGGGAAAAGATTGGGAACTTAAGAAGAGGTTGAGAGGCGAATATTTTGAGAACTGCTGGAAAAGGGGAATGCACCCCCACAGATGCCACTCAACAGCAGAGAAGAGAGTCTTTGGAGTCTATAAACTGCCAATAATGTAAGGCAAGAAAGTTCAAGATGTTTTATGCCTTGAAGGATGAATGCGATAAGAGAAGTAATTCTCTATTAGATTTAGACGTTCGAGCTCAAATAGATAAGCCTCCAGCAGACATCCAGATCAATTCTAATTCTAGACAATTTTTAAATTTCTACTTTGGACATTAATTATACCACTCAAAGGCACATGTCAGGTAGATCAGCAATTAATGATACCGACCAGTCAGTTCTAAGATCAAGTCTGATGACTTTATTGGATCTGGCTTCAATTCATGCATAATTCCTGATCTATAGCTGAATTTCTGACTTTGAATGAATGAGCCAATGCGCCTAAATGTCAGATCGTTCTGTGAATCGATGTGATCTGGGACTAAGTAATTTGAGTACATTTGGTGCCAAATCTGGTGTGAGACTTTGCAGTGGAATGAAACTCCCCGTCGAAGTGACTCACTTTTTCCATTTGGTGCTTGTCCAGCTGTTCCTTGCGCGCCTTGGACACGTGTTTGCGCTGCGATTTGGGCAACATGTCGACCTCCTGCTTCATGATCTTCTGTTCTTGGCGCAGTCGATCGCGGAATATGCGCAAGTCGCGTTCCTGCAAAACACAATTTCAGCCATTCTTAAATTTCAATTTTAAATATAAATAATTAAAAATGTAATTTTTAATTCGCCAAAAACAAATTATTTTTGACATTCCATCGAACACTCACATGATCGTTCCGAATGCGTTTGGCCAGTGTGCGCATTTCCTCCTCCTGTTGGCGCTCCGCTTCCTCCATCTTCTTCTTCTGGGCGCGCGAAATTGCCTCAATCTCGGCCTCGTAGGTGCGCTGGACGGCCTGCTTCTCGAACGTGAACTTGCGCTCCTGGTGCTCGCGCACTTGTTCCGCACGCGAGTTCAGCTCCTGCTGCTGGCGTGCCTCCTCGCGCTGCATCCGCTTCAGGTCGCGCAACTCGTTCTTCCTGCAACAATAACGACCCCTCTTGAGCTCTCAACTGATTTTTGGCAGACACTTTTCTTGCCCTTTCAAGTTAATTGAACCGCGAACCTCGACTGGTTTTTAATCGAAATCTCATAGTTCATCGTACCCATTTTCAGTTTTTCGAAGCATAAATGGACTCGTGACATTTTATTTTTATGTGAGTGCGTTGAAGAATGGGGCAGTAGAAAGAAGAAAAGGAACCCAGAAAGTATGATGGGAAAGAAAAGGCCGCAGCGAACGATTGCAATAAGGTAAAGGTTTGACTGATTATTTTTCTAAGTTTTTTGGTCCCTTTTAGATCGGAAATTTCAAATTAAACTTCCAGCATTAATTCGATGATGCCGGGTCAATGAATCCAAAAATTGATCGAAACTGGTGACCACCATTTTTGCATCTAGTTTCACTTTCAGCATTGAGTATTTTCGCTTGTGACACTTGCTACTGGCACTCCTCATCCAAACACCCATTGCTCAATGTTTCGACATTTTAATATTCCATCGGTGCCATTCGCATTTTATACCCATTTTGGAGCACACACCTGAGCTCGAAGTTCTGTTTGGCGCCGAGCACATGCAGCGACGTGGAGGTGACCTCGACGCCGTCGATCACGTAGGTGCGCGTGCGTCTGGTCACCGTGGCACGATGGGGGCCCTTGCGCGGCATTCCCGCCGCAGATGTTGAAGAGCCAGCGACGCCTTGTTGCTGCGGCGGTGGCACATCGTCCCCGCCGAGCGGTCTTGACGAGGACGAGGCCGCCGTGCCGGTGCTGTTCGTGCTGCTCTTGCGCCGCTGGCCCGCCGCCGAACTGGTGGTGCTGCCACCC
This sequence comes from Radopholus similis, assembly GCA_013357305.1. NCBI lineage: Eukaryota > Metazoa > Nematoda > Chromadorea > Rhabditida > Pratylenchidae > Radopholus > Radopholus similis. The sequence goes on along the minus strand of VAHH01000869.1, from coordinate 11,787 downwards.
ACTCGGCCATTGCTCACGACGTTGCCTTGCTGCAATGCATGGAAATTGTTTCCGAGACTGTGAAGAATATTATACGAAAACAGTGGCGCCTAGCTTCTTGTCTGGGAAAGGACACTCGGGGAAAGCAGGCTTGGAGAAGGAATCGAACCCTGATGGGCCCTCAGGTGGCGCTTGACTGCTGTGTCGACCTAACCCATCCCAAGCGATTCCCCTCTATCTCATTTACAAGTCTTGACGGGCTGGCTTTTCTTCCTCAAGGGTCATTATCATTATGCGACATGCGACACCTCTCCTCGGAGTCGTGTTAGGTCCTTCTTACTCGTGGTGAGCCTAAGCTTGCAAAAAAGTTTTTTCGTCCTCAAGGGCTTATTTTTCCTATGCATATTGCCGCCCTCTAGCAAAAGCGGAGAGCAATTATATTTATGTCAAATGTTGCTCGGCACTTTCCTTTCACGATATTCCGTATCTTTCATGGTTACAAAGCTCTGAAATGGATTTCTGGATCCAACTGGCACTAAATCCATCATAGGAAGTCTGCCACATTTTGGGGGCTTTTGCTAAAACCTGACACATTTAACAGTTATCTGTTTCAGATTTTAGTTGATTCGATGAAAAACGCCATCGATGAATGTGCTGCCGATAAAAACTAAGGAAGCGGACATATGTTTGGCAAAATAAACACGGCAAATGGCACCTTTGACATTTTGAGAATTTGTTCATTTAATGAACAAATAAATTTAAATGCCGTCATGCATTTTTCGTCTCACCTCGTATTGTCCTGCTCGCTGCTGTTGCTTACGTCTGGGCTGCTCCAGCGCCACTGGATAGACCAGATTGCTGCGCTGTGCGGCCCCACTGCCGCCGCTGCTCGTCGTTCGGTGCACCAGTCGCGGCGCCTTCTTTGCCTCCGGCTGCTGCTGCCCCAGAGGATGCGAGTGCCGGTGGTTGTAGTGCTGCTGCTGCTGCGGCAAATGTCCATTCCCAGAGGTGGCGGCGGCGAAATGAGCTGTCGGCACAGAGAAGGCACTCGTCGTCATGCTGGACGAGCGGTGGCGCTGCTGCAGCACCTGTTGCTGTTCTTTCAGTGCCGCAGGCCTTTGCGCTGAAAGTCAAACACTTTTCTTATGAACTCCTTGAACTTGGTGGAGTCAACAACTAACTATTAGTTATTCAATCAAGTTAAAGGAGTTTAGAGTTCAGGAGGCGATTACCCGATTAACCCTAAATGGATTTTTGTGCCTTCTATTTAATTGAACTACTTGAATTTGATGGCATGTTTTGGCTTAATAGTAAAGTTTGAATAGTGGGGGTTATGAGTTATGAACAGTTTGAAGTTGTGCTTCCAATAAGTTCAAGCAGTACACATTGTGTTCATCGTGTCCAGAAACCAGAATGTTTTTGGAAAGAATTGAACTGCTTGAGAATTTGGGGCCAGCAACTTGCCCACGCTGAAGCAGTTCATGATTTGATTAGTCTTAGAGACTTTGTTTTGGCCATCTCTACATCTGAACTACTTGGACTTGATAGAGATGGCCTCAAGTCCTCTATACTGATTTAACAGCTTGAACTTGTCTTTGCCCATCAAGTTCTGACAGTGCAGGTCCACCGTGTTCTCGAATTAGGATTCTATTGGTCCCTCCCTACACCTTTGGGACCGTCGCTCTTCACCGCCCGTGACGAAGGCGGTATCTTCACACGCGGCGTGTCCTCGTAGTCGACCGGCGGCTCAGGCGGTGGCGCTGCCTCGTGGTGCCCAGCATGGACTTCTTGCCAAGGCTCTTCCTCTTCGTAGTCATCGTAATTTGGTTCTGTGCAAATGAAAAAATGATTACTTAAAAATGGGTAAATTTGTGTGGGTTAGATTCAAAAAAATTTTGGGATATTTATTTTTTCACGCCTTAGATTCTTAACAAACATAAAATAAATAAACCTTTTATTGGCAGTGTCTGTTTGAGGCCATTTCGCTGTTCGGCTGTTGCGGCTGCGGCGGAAATTTCGTCGGAGGCGGCCAGCGATATCGTGGTGGAGCGGTTGTTTTTAATGTCCCCGTCTGCCTCCTCGTCCAGAGCCGAGTAGAGCTCGTCCAAAATTTGGATGGCCTCCTGCCCGGAGGGACTCAACTGCGAGGCGCTGGCGGCAGTCGTGTTGTGCTCTGCAAAATGAAAAAAGTGCATATAGATGCGAAAGAGAAAGTTTTCTAGAATTTTTGAATTTGTGAGGAAAACATTGTGCTGACTGGGGGGGGGGGGGGGGGGGACAAAAAATTGAATTTCTCCCCAACTATGGGCTAAATCAAAAATCTACTCGAATCAACTCTTTAGCTGATTATCCTCTACAAATTAGCATATAATTAATTCGCTATGGGTTGTGAAAGAAAGTTTTGCATTTGATTTTGTGAAGAACGCCTGCTCACAGCATTGTTTGGAGTCTCACCGTTTGTGTGGAGCAGGTGAGCGTTCGACTGAGGCGAAAGTGCCGCTGGCTGGATGTGCTCCACCATTTGGTCGATTGTGCGCACAGAGAGACGCTTCTGCTGCATCGGGGCCTTTGGCGTCGGCGCCTCCAACTCGTCCGTGCCGAAATATTTCGGCTGAAATTTGGGAGTCTCAAAATGGACAAAACTCGATTGTTTTTAAAATTTAAAAATTTTCCATTTTAATAATTTGAGGCCATCCTGGCTCTATTTTGTAGATATTATTTAAATGAAAAAACCTTAAGGTCCCTTTGAAATTCTTAAATTGAAAAAAATTCGAGTCCAGGAATACCCCGGACAAGTTCACAGCCGATATGGTGACATTCGAGATTCCGTTCAATGCCCCAAACTACTCACATCCAATTCGCGTGGTCGTTGTGCCGGTGGCGGCGAACTGTGCGATGCCGGTGGCGGCCGAGGCGCTTCGCGACTCTTCTTGTACAGGGGCACTGGCGTGCGATCCTGCACTACTGCTGCCGCTGTCTCTTTTTGTGCCGGAGGCGGAGCATTTTCTGCGCCAATCGAGTGCACAGAGGACTGCGACGAAGAAGAAGAGGCCAGCGACGTTTGCCGGCACCGCAATGCCCGCTGTTGCTCCTGCTGCAGGTCATCTGAAAGTCGGAGGAAAAATAAGTAAAAATTCCTTCCTAATAGACGTCCAGATTTGGAAAGTGGACTTTGCTAGACACATTATCAAAATTGCGAATCCCACTGTTAGAAGTAAGGGTGTTGATCTGTTGATCTGTTCAGATCTTCCTGATCAGGTCAAGCATGAAATTAGATGGATCGCGACACATGTCAATATAGTCTAATATCTAATATCCAGTGAAAGACATTTGGTTGTCGATAGGAGATGTGAGTTTTGGTGATTGGATATTGGACATTGGATAATTACGTTAAAATTGAAAATAAAGTTGATCGAACCTGGATAGTTAATTCATCGATCTACAAAAATGGGTCCAAACCCAAAAAGTCGGCTCCAACTTTCATGCATTATTAAGCAATGACATTGGACTTGTCAGGCTAACGCGACTTCCAGTGAGAAGAGAAGGCGTCGCATAATGGCTTAATGGCCCTCGGGAAAGAAAGACAAGATGAAGGAAATAAAATAAACACGCTCTGGTGGACATGGGGCGTTGGAGTCTAAGTCCACCTGAGGGCCCCAAACCAACAAGTATGATTCATTCCTCTATTCATCCAGCCAGCCTCTTCCCCAAATTTTCTTTCTCGAACAAGAAACTGAGCCACTGCCATGAGATATTGGACCTTGGAGATGATGTCATCTACCAGATCATATTATCTTGGTTTAGATCACGCAAAAAATAAATCAAATGGACACGGGCAAAAGAGAACCGTAGCAGATTGATCAGAGAAATAAAGTTAATGGACTTGCACAATTAAATTGAAAAAAGATATGCTCATGTGATGATCAGATTTAGAGAAGATTAAGTGTTCAATTTGGCAGATCACTGAGATCGACTCAAATATCAGGGTGCGATTAAATTTTTGAACAAAAGTGACAACTCAAAATGGATGGCATCCCGCCCGATCTCATCCCAGTGCCCTACCGTCTTCCTGGTTGCACTCCACCACACTGGCGTGCACTGCTCTCCCTCCCCCATCTGCTCCTGTTGGCTGACGGTGTCCATGGCGCAGGGCAGTGTCGTCGACGGAAACGCGCCCACTCGACTGGGAGCAGCATGATGAGCGCAGCGACTGTGTGTCGTCCAGCGGAGGCAGCTCAATTGACGCCGCTGCCAGTCGTTCATCGATCATGGAGCTGGTCGAGCTGCGAATCTCGATGCTGAATGAAAGGGGAAATCAAATTTAAAAAATGGTTCGTTGACAATCAGATAAATTTTGCGTTAATTTTTCATTCATGTACAGCTTCAACTTGTGACTGTTTCAGATGGGGGTAGAACCTGCTCTTGTTCTATGTGTATTGCCATTGGCTATGGCTCAGACCCTCAGAATCAGACAGTTCACTTTGTTGATTTGTTGTTTGAACTGCTTGAACTTGAAGTGATCAATTTGTTGCATGAACAACTTTCTGAGGTTGAACTCTGTGCAGCACAACAAGCAAATATATTGCCAAAACAGAAATGCAAAAGGCTGACCATGAAGTTCAAGCTGTACATGATTAAGTGGCTTTAAAAAAACTCAATCAGGATCGAGTTCAAGCAGCACATGATTGACGAGATTGAGGCAATGTAAAAAGGGTAGTTACTTGTTTGCTGCGCCCGCGTCACTGGCGGTGTCCATCTCCTCCTCGACCACCTCTTCGAACACGACTTCCGCATTCTTCTCGCAAAGCAGCTGCACAATTGGATGACGGTCGAGCGCAGTGCGCACAAACGGATGCTGCAAAATGGGGATATGTTGGGGACAAAGAAAAGTTCCAAAAATTTAAATCCAGTCAAGACTCGAGATTCAAGTGAAAGTCTCGATTTCAAAAGCATAATCGAGATTCGAGAGTTCGCTTACGAGATTGGTGAAGATTGGCTATTTAAAAAGTTCTTGTTCAAATTGCATTCGAAAACTTAGTCGAGAGACGAGATTTCAGTTTCGAAAAGTGTTAACAATTTTAAAAATCAATAACCTCTGTCTCTGTCGAGACCCCGAGAGTTAAAGTCTCGACGTCTCTGGATGGAAGGAGTTTCGACTTTCGACTTCTCCAGTTTAAATCTCATTGGAGGCCCCACCTAATGGCCATGTTTAGGCCCATTTTTTGAATAAATCGGCATTCGTGAATCGGTGCTTACATTCAGCAGTTCGGTGGCGCTCCATCGCGAGTCCACGCTCTTCACCAGACAGCGGCGCAGAAAGTCGTGGAACTGGGCGGTCCACTTGCGCGGCTGCTCCAGCTGCGGAGGCTCCGACTTCTGGATCTTGATGGCCACCCGCATCGGGTTCATGCTGTGGTTGGGCGGGTCAATTTGCGCCATCTCGATGCACGTGATGCCCAACGACCAGATGTCGGCTGGAACGGGAGAGGCGATTCAGTCATTTCTTTCATGTGGATAAATTCGAGAATTAACATATTTATTCCCGAAAAATTTGGGTTTCTGATGAGTCTACCTTTTTTTCAAAAATCTCTTTGAATTCAATATTTTATATTTATTTTCAAATTTCTGCCCCAATCGTGACCTCGATGGTCGTACGGCTGGTCCTTGAACGTCTCGCACATGATCACTTCGGGCGCCATCCAGTAGGGTGTGCCGATGAACGTGTCCCGTTTCTGGCCCTCACGCATTATGGCTGACACGCCAAAGTCCGCTGAATAAAAGGCAATTAAGCTCGGAATGTTCGATCATTTGTCGATCGGACGATTTTGTAGAATTTGTTTTAATTAAAATTAGATACAATAATGGTTGAACTGATAGTTTCTTTTTGATCAAAAAGATCCATTAAACATTTGCCTGGTTGTTTTCAGCAATTCAGGTTGATTTATGATAAAAAAAACGAAGAAAATCTATCACTTTTTCAATCGATTGGCTTCATTCGAACATTTTGAGTCCGGTCTCAGATTGAGAAAATCACGGCAACCGGCAAACCTAGTTTGACGTGTGCGTCCGCAGTCAGCAAAATGTTGCCCGCCTTCAGGTCTCGATGGATCACGCCGCGCTCGTGCAGAAAGACGAGCGCCTCGCACACACTGCGCGTGACGTGCGCAATCTGGGGCTCGCTGAGCGCCTTCTCCAACTCCGCCATTATGCCGTCGATGGCGCCGCCAGCGCAAAACTCGAGCATCATCTGAACGAGAACGATTATTCGAGAATTTGGGCCGAACTATTGTCGGATATTTGGTGCTAGTAATTTTGAAGAGTTAGTCATTTGATAGCCAATATCAGGAGCTATCTGGTCCAAAATAAGAGTTGGACTCGCTTGGCCAAACCACTCCAAAGTTGGGGCCAAAAACTGGTTAAACCAGGCAAATATCATAACTCAAAGAATTCGATTAGTCAATTTGAATGAACCCTTTTTTGATAAATGGGTAGCCAACATGATTGGCTATCGAATGAACCCATGTGATCATTTGTCTGATCTCGATTGTTCAAAATTATGCCCCATAACGTGGCTCACATAGAGCTTTTCCTCGTAGAAGTAGCACGCCAACAATCCCACAATGTTCTCTTGCGCCTTGCACATGTTCAGGATCTCGATCTCGACCAGAAAGTCCTCCAGCTCTTCGCCCTCTTGCAGCGAAATTGCCTACAAAAAATTTGATATTCATTCTCATCGCACATTTATATATTTTAAATAACGGCTAGAAGCTAGAGAAATGTTAATATTTAACTTTACATTAATATTAAGTATTAATTGTCTCCTATCATTTTAACTTTTAAGTTAATGTGAGCCTGACTATATTAATTCATGTGATGAAGTAATAAAATTAAAGCTCCTTTAATTCTCTTCTCAAACTTTGAAGTTCAGTTTGAACGCATAGATTTGTCAATTGCCACTTTTAGTTATTACTTATTATCATTCTCAAAAGGTAAATGCCCATATTGTTTGAGCACTTGAACAAACAAATGCTAGTTTATGGAATAGCTCAATGCCTAGCTGTCAGCTGTCGTCTTGTCAAGGCATTTTCGATTCTCTTTGCTTTATTTTGCATGATACATATATGCTTCAAACCTTGGACGCGGCCACAATGTGTGGATCAGCCGTGCTACACACTTTCTCGATTTTGCCGAACGCGCCATCGCCGATCTCGCCCAGTGTGCGCCAATGCTCAGCCGGATTGACGCCCTGCATCACCGTTGATGGAAGACGATTGCGCCGCGGCGGATGCGCCTGCTGGTGGCCGAGCAGCAAATGCTTGAATTTCCCAAATATGGCCATTCCCTCTGAAAACGAGAAAACATATTCATTATTCAAGTCACAAATCAGCGTCTAAAGCTATTAATCTATACTCGCAATTGCAAATCTAAAATCTAAATTTCATCGCCACAAACATCCATATTAGACATTACACAATCAATACACATTAGACATTACACGTGAGTAAAATTTAAGTTTAAATGTAAAGTTTAGATCCATTTTTAAACCTTTTTATTGGTAAAGAGGACCTATTCCTAACCCCCATTCCAATTGCTCTTGCCATGGCTTAACACTTTTTACTATATACGTACTATAGGTATATGTACCTACACTTTGCCTAACTTTTACGCCATGATCGGCGCTCGCATCTGCTATGATTCACGGATGTCTAGTTGTATAGTGCTTTCCTTTTTAGTCATCCGAGCAAAAGCAATCAGAAATTGGGAATCAAGGAATCAACAGAGTTTATTACGGTTCTACTCACCGCCTAGCGCCAGCGCAGCGCCAGCGGGAGAGAAGTGACCGCGAGGCACAGAAGGCAAAGTCAGAACGACAGAAAGCGACCGGACAGAGGTATGCTGGTACACTGGTGCTTGCGCTTGTGTAAAGCTTGATGAGTGGGATTTGATCTCTGCCGACCGCAACGCAACCGCAGCGCGAGACAAATACAACAGCAACAGTTCAGTTTTCCTTTTCAATTCGCACAGTGCCACAGCACACTAACTGTCTCTGCTGTGCTGTTCTTGTTCTCTTTACTTTGCCCCACTCACCACTCCTCAAGTGCTCATTTGTTCTTTTTTTATTTCTTTGCGCAGCGCAATTTTTAAGATTTAAATATCAATGCCTACTATCATCTACATTAGTGACCGGCGCGGGACGGGATCCCGCGTGATTTTTGCGGGATTCCCGCTGCGGGATCCCGCAAAGGCAAAAATAAAAATCCCACTCCCGCATTTTTCGATTTTGCGAACACTAATCTACATGTAGTATCAAAGTATCAATGAACTCTCAACAAATTTAGGTATTTTCATTTTCCTAAATTATGTAAAATCTCATTGCTCAGTGCTCACTCAAATCTCAAAAGTGTGTTCAACTGGTGGCAGCGATCTCATTCGCGCCAAAATTGCATTTGGACTGCTCCATGTTTCCGCTGCCATTTGGCTTGTTTGCGTGAATTTTCGACTCCTTCCCTGTTCTCTTCCCGCATTTCTCGCATAATTGGGCCACTTTTTTGACAATGCAACTTTTGTTGCGCACTCATTTGGCCCAATTTTTCAATTTGTATATGCTGAATCATGCTATTGCTAAATGGCTGATTAATCAGACCTTTTTTTATATGTATTTTGAAGTCTTGATCAGAGGGGCTGACCATACTTTTACATTCTATTCAATATTTTCCAGTTGAGATTCTTATCAGGTGAACATAAAAATGGAGAGCCATGAGAGCCAAACAATTCCGGCAAAGCGCCATCGCCCTTCAATGGAAAAGTCCGCAGTTGGTGATCAACATCAACAAGAGGAGATGGAAGCAAGGTTTGGATTGGGCAATTCTAAAGAAGAATTCAATTTTACCCAATCAAGGCTTCAAAAGCATTGGTTGTGCAATGAATTGGTCCATGAATTATGTCTCAAAATTCCATCGGCAAAAACATCGGATCGGATTCTTCTCACTGCCCACAACATATACGCTTATTTGACCCCTCGATTCCGCAGAATGGTTGGCCGTTTGATGTTGGAAAATTTCAAATAATTTAAATGCAGATGATTTACCGGGATGCAATTGCCTTTCTCAAAGAGGGCCTAAACAAGTTGGACACCAAACGCATTCAAAAAATCACAATTACTGTTGGTCGCGTGGTCCAGAGCAACACCGAGAACGAAAACAACATTATGGTCTGTTCAGCTCACATCCAAAATCCAATTTTGCTTTTCGTTTGCAGATCAATCAAGAGCAGTCGAACGACGAGTTTGTTTTAAAAACCAACAATTTGTGCATTCGAATCAAGAATGAAAATAGGGATTGGGTAAAGAATGATTATCGAATAATAATTAATAATTCTTTTTAAAATAGTCCCACGAAGTAATAGCGTGTTTCATTTATGATATTGGTGGCCAACTCGAGTGCGCCCATTTGCATCACTTTTTGCGTCTTATTGCACCGCTGATTCAGCCAATTCATTTGGAACTCTACTGGTTGTCCAAACCAAGCGAGCGTTTGATACGCTTTCTGAACTCGATGAACGGCTGCATCGACTCAATTGGCCTTACTGCTGAACAATTCAATTCGACGGGAATCTATGAGGCATTGGCCAAATACAACAAGTTGGTAATCTACAGCTCACGATTCTCCTCTGACCCCGTCAGTGTGCCAAAATTAATTCACTGGCTAACTTCAAACAACAGCAATGGCCAATCGAAAAAGTACTTCACTCTTTGGACGTCCGAAACTGTAACTCTACTTGTGGACGAAATGAAAAAGGCAATCTATATTTTATATTAGCTTCTCTTATCCATCGCCCACTTCATCTCTAATGGTTCGTTCTTCAAGGATTTCGCCAGCGCAACAAGCACGAGTCGATTTGTTGTGCGTCTAATGTATGGCGCGTCGTTGGCCCAATTCACTTTTTGCAATGAATTGACTGGCGAAAAACTCCAATTGCGCCACACTGGTTCCAAATACGAGCGGATCATCTACACATTGAGTCGTTGCCCAAGCAATGAAATGGACAACATTGAGAGCGATTGCGTGGAATTTAATGTTCGGAAAATGGCGAGGATTTGTTTGAACTGGCAATTGACTGCGTGTGGCACTTGATCTCTGTTGATGGAGCTATCTTTATGCCACGTACATTGAGTATTTGAATCGTATAAAGTTGTGCTTTATTAATGCTATGCAATTTTTTAATCCATTTCAAATTTTACTTATTTACATTTTGAATCATACATACTATTGCTGGATTGTGGGCTAATCAGACCAATTGTAACATATTTTTGAACTGATATGGATCTGGAATTTCTTCAACAAGACCGAAGAGAAAATCAGTGGAAAGATTCAAATATCTGGCAATTGCAAGTTTTGTAACAAGCATTACGTCTCCAACGCGGCACGAATGGAGAAGCACCTTTCGGTATTATAATTAATTGGTTCTAAAATTTAACTAGGTAAGTTGTATTGAAGGATGAGTGCAAAAAAATTGGAGTTGAAGCCCGCAAACAAATTAATCAATTTGTGAAACCAGTGGTGAAGAAAAGGAAGCATCGGCTTCAGAGGGTGATATTGAGCCAACTTGTACTACAGCTCAACCAAAAACAAGCAACAACCAAGTTTCCATCATTAACTTTCTCGATACGGTTAGCAGCGAGGATCAGAAGGATGCGGATATATTGTTGACCAGGGTTAATATTTTAAAGAATTAAGGAACTCTGATTAAATTATTTGCATATAACTAGGCATTTGCGACGGGAAATGTCTCCGCGAATCTCCTTGACAATCCATTTTTTGTGCAGTTCGTCAACAAATTGCGCCCTTCCTACAAACTCCCGAGTCGAAATTACAAGTATCCAATGGTTCTAGTCCCGGCGGAATTCAAGCGAGTCACAGAAATGGTGGAGGAAGCAACAAACAAGGCGGATTTCTTAGCTCTCTCTTCTGATGGATGGACCGATATCAATGGATCGAGTATTATAAATGTCATTGTGCATACTCCCAAGCCATATCACTTCAACTCCATTAACGCCACTGGAGAGTCACATACGGGAGAATACATCGCCGGTAATTTAGAGATTTTTATTTTCTTCATATTCGAAGATGTCTCATTAAGGAATTCTTTCTAATGAAATTGAGAAGCTCGGGAAGTGGAAAATCGTAGCTGTAGTTACTGATCACGCGGCAAATATGCGAAAGGCCTGGGATCTGCTCTCCGCAGATTATTCATGGATTCTCTTCGAGGGCTGCAAAGCACATATGCTCAATTTCAGTGCCTACTTTCTCCAACTGTTCGAGGCGAAACGCTAAGCGATGAAGAAAAATTGGAGGCAAAGGAGTTGCTTGCGAACAAAATTCTAAAAAATCCTGTATTCAGAGAAGATGAGAGAAAAGTTATTGAAAATATTAAATAATATATCAAAGATAAGCAAAGATATTAAGGAGGTGTTCTCAGAACTTGCGGAGTGGATTACGGGAACTGGCGATTTCTCAGAGACGGGCAAGCGATTCTATGCTTGGAAGTGCAGTGCAAGCATACTGAACAATTCGTATACATGGTGGAAAGGATTTTTCTCGGACAAATTGCTTTCAAAAGTTGTCTTTGCGCTTAACAGTGTGCCGATTACAAGCGCATCGTCTGAACGTAATTGGTCCCTCCGTGGATCAAGACACACCAAGGCTCGGAATCGGTATGAAAAAATTGGGGAAGAAACATATAAATTTATAAATGCTATATCATTCTAGTCTCTCTGTTCCCATGGCCTCGCAACTCACGTTTATCAAT
>VAHH01000868.1:0-18824 GCA_013357305.1 Radopholus similis | reverse complement strand
GGGGGGGGGGGGGGGGGGGGGGGGGAGGGAAGGGAAATCAAACGACCGGCTGGCAGAACGCCAGGCACAGACTGACCGACCGCGAGGTCGGTCGAAAGGGCGACGCTCATCCCTTTTCCAAAACAAAAGATGAATGGCAATACATACAAACGAAGATCAGAGAAATAAATCGATTGAGCGAGTCCAGAGGTTGCGCTTTTTTCCTGGTAAAATTCTCAAAAGGCACAGAAAGGGCGTGATGGGCACAAGGTTAGGGCAAAAATCAGCCATCTTGTGGCTCACCAGATACAGCGGCTGAGCAATCGCGCAATCAAAACCATTGCGCCAAATTTATTTTCAGAGTGTGTAGAGAATTCTAATCAAACGCCAAAATATTCTTCCTCGTTTTGCTCACAGCTCCGCGTCGATAATTGATGTTGCGAAGTAAAAGCGATAGAAACACATTTTTTATAATTTATACGGTACCGCTCTATTTTTACTACTCAGATTGGGGACAGACGTAAACAAAGATGGCCGGCCAGCGTAATTGGTACAATGTTTTGTTATCGCATCGATTGACACCGATCGGTGAATTAGATATGTTACACCAGCTTTTTGCTAGCAATTTCCTGATCATATCTCATAGCCTCATAGTATCCTAGTCGGCGTTTTTGCATTCTTTTCCATTTTCAAAACAGCCTTTTGGCTTCCTTATCGCCGAATGGTGTCAATCAAATGTACGCAACTAACCACATGAGTTTTCACAATGGGATGAACGATGGATCAAAATAATGATTATTTGGGCGATATAATAATAACTTATAAGCTCAAAAGGGCATATTCAAATTATGTAAAGAACTCAATATTGCCGGATCGCGTCTGCAGCCATCCAAAAATTCAGATTTATTCATTGTGCGATTGCCGATGGATGAGAACTTCTAAAAAATGTGGGGCCGCTTTTCGGTTTAACTAATATCTCAGACTTTATGCGCAACAGCTTTTTTAATTATAGCAAATTGAATGGATTGTGGATTTTGTTCGACTATAGGAAACGCGAAATTTGGATTTTACCTTGCATAAAGTCTGTGCGAACTTCTCTCTGAGTTCTTCACGCGTTCGCGAATCCCTTCGCTGAAGAATGCGTCTATCTATCAAGTCTTCCGTGGCACTTTTAATTCAAATTAATAAAAGTAATAAAAACAATATTTTGTTACCTCAACACGTAGCACATGCGATGCCAACTGACAAGTCCGGAGTCCAGTGGGTCGTAGAGCCGGTACAACCAAGCTAATTTCTCTTCCACTGAGCCGCGCGAGAGCACAGAAAGTGCTCGGAGGAACTTCTTAAAATGGTGCTGTTAAAACATTAAAATAGCATAACTCACGTCAAAAGTGATTGCGCCAGATTGGTCGGTGTCAAATGCATTGAAAATAAGGTCGGCGACTGTAATTTTAAGAATCGATTGTGCGCTTCATTACAAATTAGAAATTATTTACAATGTTCGGTGTCACCGCGTGGGAACAAATAAGTGAAAATGTTTCGCACAATGTCCCTATGGATGATGGCGTTGGTGCCTTGTGTTGCTTCTTTGAAAACTCGGTATACAGCACGCACTTCAACACGGGAAAAGTGGGTTTGTTGGACAAGCTAAAACAATTCTAATAAATGTCTTCTAAATTTTAAAATTGCCATTTTCACCTGATCCAATGAGATATTCTTTTTAAGGTGTAGTGCAGCCAAAAATGCATTTTCGGGGTCATCTATAAAATAATGTTTTCATAAAACATTTAATTTTTACCCAATTACCTTCAAAAGCTTTTGCCAAATCCAATTTATCTATGGTACCAGGCCTAATTGCTTCGCGCCGCTTCATTCGGCCCAGTGAGATCACGTTGTCTCCGTCCTCTGGGCAGCCTTTCTCTCCACTACCGCTGCCTCCATGAGGACCGCCGCCAGACGATGAGGAAAAGCCGCCGCCTTTTTGCTGCGAGAAATGTGACAGAAACATTTCTGGCTGTCAAGATAGCGTTGACTAGGCAATGAATGCGAAGCAAATGGCACAATGGATTGAGCCCGAAAAAAAGAATGCTGAAACAATGGCGTTAAAAAAGCACAAATTCGGCGTAGAGGGCAGTTGAGTTCCGAGTCAATTCTAGTCAATAAAAAATTGACTCTCAGCTCTCTATCCCTACTGTAAAAATTTATACTAATATTAGGCTCATTAATAAAATAATGAATTACAAAATCGTAAAATGGCACTCTGGGTTAAAAAATAATTGCCAGCGGGTTACAGTTGTCGCTTGGAAAACATTTTGGAGTGCAAAACAAATGGAGTAATTATCGCTGAAAGGCATTTACTTTTTGAAGGACACATAGTTTCGGTTTGGTAAGTATGGATAATCATCAAAAGTGGAGCATGTGAAGGACTCTTTCTTTGCACTTAGAAAAGTGTCGCATGAAAAACTGCGGTTAATTTTTGAGTAGGACGAAACTAAAGTGATGGATGTGGATCAATATGAAATATGAATTGCAAACAACACTTGGCCTCCGCCGTGATTATTCCAAAACGCAATTGATTATGGCAATTTGATATTGTTAACGGCAGCTTGAATTTTTTTACCTGCTAAATAAACTGGCAAAAATATTAATATTATTATTTATCAGATCTGCAAATATCAACTGTATTCTATTTTAAGCATATTTTCTCATTTTCATATTCAAAAACATAATGCATATTGCATAAATGGCAAATCTAATAATAATAAGTAATAATAATAATTAATAAATAAAGCTAAAATGTGTGTTCAATCAGCAAACAATATTCATGTTTTATTCGTTTTCCATTTCCTCCATATTTTTGAATTGTTACCGTTCCCGGAAGATACACAAAAAGAAGGGAGTAAAGGGAGCATTCAGAAATTCAGAATCGCAATCAGCAGCGAACCCGCGAACAACAGGTTCGTCCTCCTCCTCGCCTTTCCTTTTGTGATTGCTAGGTATGATTGGCGTTTTTTGTGCGAACGATGAGAGAGAATACACAGCGCAGCAAAGCAATCCAGAGTAAACACACACAATGCAGCGAGATCAAGAACGACGCGAATATTGCAGCGCTGCGCCAATCAATCTCGACTATAAGACGCGCAGACATGTACCCAGTCTCGAATAAAAATGTAAATGCCACTGATATTAACATCAAAAGCATACTCATTTAAGCCATCAATTGATAAATTGAGGTCTTTTTTGCGCTGAGTGAAAACTAATAAAAAATGTGAACAACGCCGCTCAGCGTAAATAGTTGGGAACGGACGAGTTAAGCAAAGGCGATTATAGGGGGGACGTGATAAAAATAATTGGCAAAACGATGCGTCTCTTCCGTAACAACCAAATTCCCCCTCCCCCTCCCCACACTGAACTGCGAAAGTATGCTTTCACCAAAATTCCAAACATTTTAGTGTCCCCTAATTTTCTCTTTTTCATTTCCTGTCTTCGCCTCAAAATGCCGTTGATCCATCATTCCGTTAATGGCTATGACGAGCTGCTCTCCGAATTGCGACATCTGGAGCAAGAATTGACGACGCAACACCATGGACGCAATGCACAGACCATCTTTGTTCACTTCACCGACACTAAACTGCCCGGTGGACTTAATTGGTGAGTCTAGAATTTTGATGAACTCCAAATTATCAAGCCATACAAATATTTTGAAGGTGCGAGGAGTGTGCCGCAGCAGAGACAGTTGTTAACGTTGTACTTGAGAGTTTGGACCAAAAGCTGCAAGCAGTACATTGGATCACCTGCCATGTTGGTTCCAATCTTTTAAATGTTTCAAATTCCCCTGAATTCAAGGTTGGCGCTCGCGACTAGTGATTAATTTTTTATTCCTGTTTTTGAAATAATTTTTGTTTTCGCAGCTGGTACAATCCGAACAATCCTTTCCGACGCGACTCGCAATTGCGGCTGGACGCAATTCCGGCGCTGCTTTGTCTGTTTCGTAGCAACTGCCCAAGTGGCGCCGCATCGTCGGACAATGGACGCGGTGCCGTACACTGGAGCGACGAAAAAAAGGTTTTTCTGACTAAATTTAATTTCTAAATTTTCTATTCGTGCATTATCAGATGGACGATGTGTGCCAGATATTTGAAAATGAGGAACATTTTGCCAGTCCGAAAATATTAGAGAAGATTGTGCTTGACTTTGTTGCAATGTGTGCGACGCGAAACGCATATGCGCAGAGAGGTTAAATGCTTAATGCTTAAACGGAATACAATGAACTGAAGATGGAATGGAAAGGGATATTTTTGCACTTTCAAATTTCAAACCGATCACAAACTAATCGATTGTAAAATTTAAAATCCAATTTTTAGGTAAAAGAATAAAATAGTCTTATGGAGCTGCTATTCATGTCCACTTTTTTGCGTTTTTCACTCGCAGCAAGTCCAATTATCGACTTTTTGAGCGCCGTCCGTCGTTAATCCCTTTTCGACGGCACGAGCCGCAACGTTTCGCTCTGCTGGAAATGAATTGGGACGGCATGTGACAAAATGGGAATAAATGCACTTTTTGGGCTTGCACTGAAAATGATGGCCGATATGACGAAAAAAAGGACAGCTATGCAACAAATCTTCAATAAACGCTTGCCAAAAACGTGCTTATTGTTCTGTGAAATGCTTTTTCAAGCCCATGTTCAATGCCTCTTTTCTCGGCGCCGCTTATTCGTGAAGCTTTCTCCATTTTCGTATTTTTTTGAGCTGCGAGCGACACGCAAATTGTTTTTACGCGTTGCTTGTGGCTCGTTTTCACATCCGTGCCCGAGCAAAATGAAGAGTGTGCCCGCTCACTGAGACTACCATGCATCGCTTCTCGCCAACCAGCAGCGGCTGGCGGCTCTCTGGCCGTCACCACGCGAAATGACGCCGCTGTTAGGAGGACAGCGGCAAAAAATAGGTATTGGTTCCCCCTGTGGTGAGCCAGCGATGCGGTCGCCTGGCTCATTTTGTGCTCTTTCCTGCTCCGTCCCAAATTGATGTTCATCCCGGGCAACGGAGCCACACTGAACGAGGAGCCCAGAAGGCGGCTGCGTCAGCTGGTGCGCTTTCGCATCCTCCCGCACGGGGAGCCAGCCATCCGCCTTCTTTGCCCGTGTCCTCTTTCCCTTGTTTTCACCATTTTGCCCCACAGCCACTTCCAATGGTTATTTTAACTTGGTCGCTTGGAGCAAAACTTTGTCATTCTTCGTCTTTACATTTTTGAGTTGGAAAAGAAAATTTTGCATTTGTGTTGTACTTTAAATCTAAAGACTTTTCTAAACCAACGAAACTCGTATCAAATTGATCTGGTGATGATGATAATTCAGTTTTCATAAAACATTAAAAATTATATTAGGAATAGGAATCTCCTCAAAAATTTTGGAAAATTGCAAAAACATTATTTTTCATCATCATCACCCTCTTATTTTTGCTTACCCCGGCCAATTCCCAAAACGCAAAGTTGTGTGTAACATCCCTCTTCCGCTCACATATAAGCAGGAACCAATTGTTTGGCGAGTGCCGACCGTCCGCCGCTTGTCACACAAGTCCATCATCATTCGTCAATTTTGCAGGGCAGTCATTTGATCCGCGAGCTGCCACCACAGCCGCTCCCAGAATTTATTTTGTCTGGCCACGCCCATTTTTGCCGTCGCCAAAATGTATGTGTCATCGCAGTACGGCGGCCAGAAATCGCTTGTGGAGCGCGGCGAGTCCAAAATTTTGATGCGAAATTTGCAACGAAGGCAAGCTATCCAGCCTGATGCCATCGATAAAGCTGATTTGGCAAAAGCCCTTGCTGGTTAGATGCTTTTAAGAATTTCATCTATAGCAAAATTCACTCTCCCTTATCTGCAGATCCTGAAAATGCGTTTGTGGTCGCTCTGCAATTGCACCTGAAAAAACCTTTGTCATTGGAAAAGGTAGGAAATAGGAAGCATAATTGCCTCAAACTAACACGAAATCACAATATTAGATTTGATTTTATAAACTTTTCAGCTTGTCCAAGAGACACACTTCACCCGACAAGAAGTGCGCAGCATCTACAGAATATTCAAAGAGGCATCTACAAACGCCATCATCCATAGGGACATTGTGCGAAACATTTTCACTTATTTGTTCCCACGCGGTGACACCGAACATTGTAATCTCTGATTTGTAATGAAGCGCACAATCGATTCTTAAAATTACAGTCGCCGACCTCATTTTCAATGCATTTGACACCGACCAATCTGGCGCAATCACTTTTGACGTGAGTTATGCTATTTTAATGTTTTAACAGCACCATTTTAAGAAGTTCCTCCGAGCACTTTCTGTGCTCTCGCGCGGCTCAGTGGAAGAGAAATTAGCTTGGTTGTACCGGCTCTACGACCCACTGGACTCCGGACTTGTCAGTTGGCATCGCATGTGCTACGTGTTGAGGTAACAAAAATTGTTTTTTAATAGACTTTTATTAATCAGTAATTTTAATTTGGAAAAATTAAAGTGCCACTGAAGACTTGTTGGACAGACGAATTCTGGAACGAAGGGACTCACGAACGCGTGAAGAGCTCAGAGAACGATTTGCGCAGACTCTATGCAGGGTAAAAATTATTTAACACTTTAATTCAGATTTTACTTTAGAAATTCTCTTTGGGCGGCTCTCGCATCGGTCCAGTGACCAAAGAAGATTTTTTGGCAGTGTGCCGTTCCGATCCCAACATTTTGAGCTCTTTGAACAATATGAATACGCCCTTTTGAAATAAAAATCTTTGTTTTCGACAGATTAAATATTTTTATCACCATTTTTAAATTTAAAAATTTGCCACATATCTATTGCTCTTTTTCCCATTTCCACTCTTTTGCTCGGTGTAGTCAGTCGGTAATATGTTTTTTCGCTATTTCCATATGCTGTGCAAACAAATGCGCGCACCTAGTGGACAACTAACTTAAACATTGTTGTTGCGTGCGGGAAGATCTCCATCCACCGCCCATTCTTCCCCACCCATTGTCATTTGCGAGTGGCGACAAAAATTATTCTTTCTTTTCGTCAATTTGTTTGTGTGTGTTTTTTACGATTATCCATTGTCGTGCCCAACCGCCAATGTCGCACAAAATGTCTATTGTTTTGAGTTTTGACGCATCCGGTTCAGCACGGCGCATAAATTTATTTCAAGCGCACGACTGACGACTCACCCACAATTGCGTTATATTGCACCATCACTCCCAGTTGCATTAATATTTAACTCGGACGATCGATTGATCTCTTTAATTTGTCGACGTCTATAGTATTGGCCATAGATCATTGATTCTCTCTTATAAGATGGCAACTATTCAAATAATTCAATGCTTTGCGTTGGCGACGTTGCTGATCGGCACAACTTTTTCGCAAATTAATGGCCAGCGTAAACCATTGTTGGCACCAGCCAAGGCGGTGAAGAGTCCCACAGAGACGGCAGTTGGCGATCAACAACAGTACATGACTGCACCCCAGTGCCGGTGCAAAGATTTGGACGAGTGCGCGAAAGAGATAGACGCATTAGTAGCCAAATGCAAAACAGAGTGAGAATTTGATCAGAAGCTGTAATTTTATGAAAAAACCATTTGCTTAAAATATAATATCAATGTATTGATTTCTGGATTTTCTGTTTCAGGCCGAAATGTGAAGCTCACCTGAAAAAGATTGGACAAGCGCCCAAAATTCGGCAATGTCTCTCGGATGAGCAGGCCGATATGAAAAAGCTGGAGCAATGTGTCGAGAAAATGGTCGGACCAATTGGGTGCGTTTGAAAAAAAGACAGAAATTACTATAATTCAATTATACACTGTATTCAGTTGCACAAACGAAGCGAACCCAAAAAATCTGACGATTCCGGTTATTCCCGAAATGATGCAGGTCGAAGATGGGCGCAGCAAACGTGCCGCCGCTCAACAAATCGCCGACTGGGACTTCGAGGATGAGCCAATCCGTTTCGAGCGTGGTGCACAACAAGTCCCGGCGCTGCCAGCAACGGTGAAATTTAGGATTTTTCAAAATTTGATGTAAAGAGTAAGATTTTAATTTTTTATAACGCATTATTCAGCAAGAAGCGGGTCACGCTCCACCAGAATTGAGGTATCACTTTAATATCTCCCGATTTTTGGTTAAAATTTTAATCCTTTTTTAACATGATGAGCATTATAGTGACTTTTTGATGTGCGTCGACCAATGTGCAGTGGAGAAGGCATCGCCAGACCAAGCACCGAAACTGTGCGCCACACGTGACGGCAACATGAACTGCGCTTTCAAACTCAAGTTGGTCCATTCCCATTTCCTCGCTCCAACTTTTGTCCCTCCTTTCAATCTCCCCTACCCCATTTCAGATGCGCGTTGGCCCCACCAGACGAAAAGCAGGAGAAAGCCTTCGCGGACTGTGAACAAAAATTGGCTTTAACCGCACAACAGCGGCTCAAAAAGTGAGTTTTAATTTAAAAAAAGATTACAAATTGTTCAAACAATGATAAAAAATTATTTTTACTACAGATCATGCGAGTGCTTGAAGGCGGCCGGTGTGAAAATTGTGTGTCCGAAATGAAGATATACAAAACGGGATTATTTATTGCCCTGGAACGAAATAAATACAAGACTGTGCATACACGTTTTACAACATAGATTGATATAAAATGCCGAAATTTCATAATACAAGAATGCTCACATTTCTCAATGCGGGAATGGTGCATCCAATTCGGCCCACGACAACAACCGCCCCGCCGATGCTGCTTTTCCGATGCTTTTCCGCCTGGAGCGCTGCCGCCTTTCAACCAATCCAGAAAGCGACTACCGACAGAGATAGAGGCGAGAGGCATAGGGAGAGGATAGTCAGCACAGGACGGAGGACAGGCGCTGGTTTCCGCTGGGCCGAAGCGGCCAACTGTCTCCTCTCTCACATTGGGCCGGCTGTGACAGCCGCCGCACAACATTCGACTTTCCGCTACCGCTGCCTCTGGGCCACAAGCACGGAGTGCCAATCAAAAATTTATGCCGTCCGGAGCACAGCGGCTGCACAAGAGTGGCCGGCCCGGACAGCAAGGCACAAGAGGCCGGCCGGAGGCACAAATGGCCTGTGCTCGCCGCTTTGCCCGCTGCGACGGCGGCTGTCAATTTTTCGCCTCTCGACAGGCCGCCTGCCCTGTGCAATGAATGGCACACAGGCAGCACAGCTGCCCCCCTCCCCACACACACACCACATCCACGACTGCATCGACCGGCGCACAAACAGCGAGCAGCGCCTCCGGCCTAGTCCCCCTTTTGTCCTCGGGAAGAGCGCACCAGCAGAGCAATTCGCATATAAGCACACACTAACTCACTATCCCATTTGAAGCCGCCCTATTCTGTGCACAAAATGCACTTTCCATTTTCCACGATAGCCAATATGCATTTTGGCAGTTTTCTACAAAAAAGAATCCACCCAATAAAGCCGTTTTTCACGGTAAGCACTCAACTATTCAATTAAAAGAATCCTATTTCACGACATGCACCTTTGGCATTTTATAATAATTCGGCATTTTTATTTTAAATAGGCCATTTTTTACAAAAATGCCATAGGTAGATCTTATTTAGTTAGTATTACAAAAATGCCACCTTGCCACCTTTTCCCTGTCGATATAGGTATGATTTACTCATTTACTGCCTTTCTTTGTTCTCCTTCGTCTGTGGCGCGTGCACATTCCATCCGCAAGACTTTCCTTGCTGTTCTGTGCTGCTCGTTTTGTTTTTAGCAGCGCCGCTGATCCGGTCGCCGGCTATCAGCGCTTTTCATCGAGACTTCGAGACACACATTTCCCCCGAAAAACTGTACGCGTCTCGTGTGTGAAGATAAAATAATTCCACGCGGCGGCAGCGCCGATCCGGGAATGGGAGGCGAAAATGCGGGTCACAACCAATTGTGCTGCTTGCCCCAAACTAACTGCTGCACTTTTCGCTTCGCACCGCCGCCATGCCGGTGTCTTATCGGCGAACAATCGCCACCGCTCGCGCTTTTACCATTAGCCAGTCCACTTCCGTTGGTGTGCATTGCGCTTTCTCTTTTGCATTTTTGCGCACATCCAGCCACTTTCGGCAAAACTATTACAACATAACTGACTCTCTA
The DNA here is from genome assembly GCA_013357305.1 of Radopholus similis. Taxonomy (NCBI): domain Eukaryota; kingdom Metazoa; phylum Nematoda; class Chromadorea; order Rhabditida; family Pratylenchidae; genus Radopholus; species Radopholus similis. Next base: position 8,713 of record VAHH01000868.1, on the reverse strand, counting down.
ATTCTTTCCCGTTAACCGAACCGTTACCCTTTGTGTGACGACTGAGGAGCAACCTCGGCAACAACTGTCTAAAATACCTGCCTCTTATGCTGCTAGGCCGATCCGAAACTGAACAACAGAGGTAACAGTCGGCAGAGCAAATGGTTGCTCGGTTCGCCCGAAATATCGCCGTCGTGGCTGCTGCACAAAATGGGTCGTCAGTCTCCCCTCAACCGATGGATGATCTCTTCCTTCCTTTGCCCTGTGCCTGTGGGCCAAACAACGAAGAGGGCCTCCCCCGGTGGGCAAAATGTGGCGGCGATGGAAGGGAATGGTGGTGGATGTGGAGAGGGCCACGAAAAAAGTTACAGCAGCTGAGGGCGAGCGACCGAGCCGAAGGAATTGATTATCTGTCTTCCGCTGCCGCGCCTCCGGGCCCGGATATTCGCCGCGAAGCACACAAGCAGTGGAGCAAGAAGACGATATGGGTTGCTGTGCTGTGGGATATTGGAAAGGGAAGGGACAAAAGCCATCAACAGCAGCAGCAGCAGCAGGGGCGGCAGCGATTTGGCCCGGGCAAAAAGAGAAGGGGGGCGCCGGCGAAAAACGGTCGGCCCCCATAGTCCCATTCCATTCACCACTTTCACATTTCCGAACAGCAACCATTTGGCCTCACCATTTGGCCGCTGCTGTCGCCCTCCTACTTCTGTTCTGTCCTCTTCAACTTATTTACACCAGCAAATCCTAATTGTAAGAAGTCCCTATGTTAGGCGCGAGCGTTTGGCCTTTCAAATTGGAAATTGGACTAAGTTTATCCTGTTTTATTTTTGAGTCAGTCCATCACATAAACATAAGTATGCATTACACACGCACACTCAGTTCTCACTCTCATTCATGTGTCTGATGCTGAATTTCACAACAATAGTAGACGAATAGAAAAGTAGATAATAGACCGTTAAAGTTAGGCTGTTAGGCACAAAAGCAGAACGCTAAGGCAACGCGTGCACAATGCAAATTTAATCAAGGAAACCCATTATAATTAAAATAAATTTCCCATTTTCAGTAAATCAATAAAGCAATAAAATGCTACATAATCTTGTGCAGCAACAACAAGCACCATCACTTTTGCCTATAGTATCAGGTAAAAAATCATCAAAAAAACCTGAAAATTTGTTTGCCGATAAGGTCCCCAAGAAATTTATTAAAATATTATACCAAAATAATTTCAAATTTTGCAGAAGCCTCTTCCGCACCTGCACCCAAGGCGTTTGTTTGTGAAATTTGCGGGAAAGCATTCCGATTTCGATCGAATTTGGCCGAACATCGTTCTGTACATACGGCATTAAAACCCTTCGTTTGCAAATTTTGTGGCAAGTCATCACGCCTGAAAGGTAATCTTTAATCTTTCTCAAAAGATTAATAGTTAAATCAAAGCTCATTATTTTATAATCCAGGAAATTTGACGAAGCACATTTTGAAGCACCACAAGACGGAGCAATTAGAATACATCGGCACCGACGACTATATCATCAAAAAAGGCAAAAAATCGGTTAAGGACCCTGCGGTGAGAGACGCAAAAAGCAAAATGCTTAAACAATAAAATTTTTTGTAATCATATTCAGGCGATCGAGTTCCTGGAGAAGTCTATGATTGTGCTGAACAACTCGAGCGGTACGCACAGTCAACAATCGGCCGAAAGTGACGGTACACAACCCGACCAAAATGGAGGTCAAAATCTTAATGGCTAACAATAGCACATTTTGTTGGCTATATGTTTAGGCCTCGACAATCAAGGCATTTTGCTCTCACTTGGATTGGAAGGCGGTTCATTGGACTTAAAGGCGGAGCTGGACGACGGTTCAGAAGAGTTCGAATTTGCGCACATGGATGGAATAGAACAACAGCACTTAGAAGAGAGTCACCACGAACCTGTCGAAATGGTAGAGGTGCGTTTCTAGGCTTAACAACTGAACTTGATAGCCTTAAAATTAGAGAGTATTTAAAAACCGATTTCGTTTTTAAGGAAGATGCTGATGGAGCTGGCGAAGAGACTGGCTCGATGGATGCGCAAAGCTCAAGCCAACAAAGTCCATTGGATGCCAATTCGTTTGAATCCAACGCGAATTCAATGGCCAATGCTGCCGCAAGCGCCATTTTCAGCCAGATGGATCACAAAGCGTTAGCCAAGGCGTTGTTCGGACGCGCAAATGCAAACGAGCAAAAAGGTGCGAACATATTTGTAGAAAACTTCTCATAATATAACTGATCAAAGACAGAATTCAATTTTACACAAACTTTCTTTCATTATACTTTAAATTAAGAAATGGCAACTGTTGAGCAAGGTGATCTGCGTCATCCACAATCGACCAACGACGAGATTCTGCGCATCTTGCAACAGGTTTCCTCGTTGAGTCAGTCGAACGAACCTGAACAACAGCAAATGGCCACTGCCGCATGCTCCACAACAACGACGCCTAAACTCTGTACACAATGCCAACAGTGCGGCAAACATTTCCGTAAACGTGAGCGAAATTTTTATTCATTGTGATAAGTACACTTTTAGCGCGAGATTTGGCGGCGCACACAGGTCTCTCTGTCCAAACAGTGTGCGAACCATACATTTAATTTTATTCAGCGACAGCGCATAAATCGGCGCAGCAACCACCACAGCAAAGAAGCTTTGTCAACAGAACGGGAAGTGAAGACGTGTTAGCAACGATTGGACGCATAAAAGCGGCTATGGCGAGCCAACAAAGGTTATTGTGCAAAATTTGGAGAAATATACAACAATTTATTTGTTTTTAATTTGGTTTAGCCCTTTTACTTGAATTTGTGAATTTAGCACCCGACATTATTCCACAACGCCAGTTACAAATGGCACCGACGATTCATCGACAGCACTGCAACATGAATTGCGCGATCTGAAAGCATTGATGTTGGAAATACGCGCACAACAAAGTGGAGGCGGAAAAATGGAGCAGGCAAGGCCTTAAAATTTTTTACAAAAATTAAAACATAATTGATGCTCTACAGATGCTTAGCCAGTTAGACTCGCGCGTGGTCAGGCTCGAGAAGCAATTGGAAATGGCACTGAATAGGTAAAAATAAAATTTTTGGAAGCGAATATGGCAAAATGTCAGTTTAAAAATCTCGATTTTGCAGCATCTATACATTAGTGCAACTGCAAACGGGAATCAACAACAGCGTGAACAAACTGGCCAACACGGCCAACCACCAGCAAAAGGCGGCCAACAACAATCAATAAACACAAGCAATACAAAGGCACACTGGAATGGCGATTATTTTTGACCTTTTTACGCGCCCCAATCACTTCTTCAGTGCACCAAAGTTTGGGCATTTTCTTGGCCAAATTTTCAGTTTGAATGTAAGCCCATTAAATTTTTGCATGAAATTGAAAACGCTTTTCCCATATATATGCCAATATTGATCATTTTTTGCGTGTGCTCTCTAATCAACTATTGTCTTGCCTAAGAAATGACAAATTAATCGTCCAAATCTGTGTCTCTACATGGCCATAAATGCAATTAATTATTTTCTTACATGACTCTTCAACAACCAAATAAATATGTTGGATCTCCAATTTTTAAACTATGACCAAAAGTTCGCGGTGTACCTAAATAGGCCCATTTCACATCTTCACGATAAGCCGAATAGGAATAGTTTTTCAGCGAAACAACAAAAAATGCACATTATTTATCAATAGTGCAAAGCTGAAGATGCGTTTTTTGATATTTCAGCGGCCGAAAAATGATGCAACACGGCCGGGATCAAAGTATTTATTTTTGAAAACAACGCTAAAAGAATAAGGCAAGCACAACCAAAAGGAAAGGCAAATTGGGCAATAGCACAAATTAGTGCGGATGGAAAACAATTGCTGATAAGGCTGTATCAGTGCCCTCCATATTTTCATTTTCTCATCGCCAGAATAACAAACGAATTTAATTTGATCTTGTTTTGCACTCGATCCAAAATTGAACACATGCGCAAGGCATGCTCCATCGAATACGACAGAAACTTGACAACGTGTAAGTCATATCTTTTATTCGGGATTAGTATTTTTATCCAGGTATATTTCTTTTTGGACACAGTACCAAGAAATGGCGCTGAAGTTCAATGCTGGCCGCGATGCCTCTGTTGAAGGCTCGAAGTCAAAAAAACGCAAAGAGCAACAAAATGAATCCTTTGGCAATATCACTAAGAATGGAACAATTCCGAATGGAGGCGCATCAGTTACTCGAGCACTAGTACAAAATGGGTGAGTTCTGTCATCAGTTGACCGATCAACAAGCGATAGCCACTTGCTTACGACTCGACCAATAATTGTTTCAAAAACATTAAGCACAACAAAGAGTCCGATGACTATGCTGGAGTGCATTGGCGAGCATTGCGAACTCGTCCTACCCTCTTCATTAGGTGCTGCAGCACCTACCTGCTCAAGATGTAACGAATTAGAACAGGTGGATTGGATCGTTGATACGTCAAAATTTGATTTAAGCGCCCGGACATTTTCGTTTATTAGTGCGCTTTTTTTTATTAAATTTTCTCTAGCGACTCAATCAAATGGATTCCATCTGTGCACTTCAATGTGCCGAACTTATTGCGAGAATGCGTGAATTCGGCGAAGCATGCGCAATGGCAGACAGTGCACGCCTGTTTGGAGAAGCATGTGTGTTAGACGCCGGCACAGCGTTTGCGCGATGGACGTTTATTTTGATCGGAATCAGTGCTATTTACGCATGTCTTTGTGCGCAACTTCTCCACGTCTAAATGAGAGCGCTCATGAATAATAATAATTACTATTTACATAGTTCTATTTTTCAATAAATGGGAATTGAGCGGATGTGTTTGTTCAAATTTTGAAGCCATTCATTCTTGGCATTTCTGTTTTGTGTGATTCGATAACACTGAAGCACAATCCACCATATCCAGCAGCCTAGTGCAGTGTAGATAACGCAAAGCAAAAGGGAGCATCCAAGGAACAGGCGTAATCCTGGAAAACTAAATTTAACCCCGTGGGTGTGACTCTCTGTGGAATAAATTAAACAATTATTTAAATGAAGGAAGACTCACTCAGCTCCTCTGTAGTGACGTGACTTAATTGAGTTGTCAATTTGTGGAATTCTTCCCATTCAAAATACTCCTGAAAGTAAAAGCTCTATTAAATTATCCCTTCCTTTACCTCAGCTTTCATTTCGAATCATTTATTTGTCCCATATTACTGATTACTGACCTGCAAAATGGCAATGCACCATTCTGGCAACCAGATGAGCGCGACAGCCAAATAAATTGACAGAATTGTCCAGAGTAGAAGTAACAGTGCCTAAAAATGCCACCATATCAATCCGGAATATGAAATCTAATAAGTAATAACAATTTTTGCAACAAAATCAATGGAATTTTCATTGGCTTACGTCGATGAGTAGAAATAGGAAGAACAGTGCGAACTTGTGCCAAAATTGACCAGCCGCAATCAATAGGTAGAGTACTGACGAGCAGAGAGCAGGAAGTGCGTAGCCTAACTGCTGGTCCTGGGTCAAGTGAAAAAGCAGCCCAGAAAGGTTGGTACAAATGCCGATAAGAGCGACAAGGTAAATGGCCCACTATAAAAGTGCAAACATTAATCAAATAAAAATCTAAAAATGTGTTTAATAGCATATATTGCCTGTACCTAACCTTTGTTCTGAGGCCACAACAACAGAAGCAACAATCCACAACGCTTTTTTGGACCCCATTCGTTTCCGCTCTACTGTTTTGATCCACTTCATTGAGTACAAATGAATTGTCTGAAGTCGTGAAGGAACCACAAAGTGACGGCACTTGCAGCAGCAGGTTGTTTGCTGTCAGGGCAAGTCCACATCGTGTGTTCATTCGAGGACTAGCACTTCTGACATTACGCTCCATCTAATAATTTTTAAAAACGTGAAAATTTTATTGTGAAATATTTTATTTAAATCGATTGAAAATCAAGAAAGTGTAAAAGCTCTCACAAAATGTGCAAAACCTCGCAGTGTTTGAGTTGCGGATAAGAACGGACGGACAATTCAAGCAATGTCAATTGCAGCTGCTAGCGAATGGTCCATAATCCCTATGTTTGAATTGTTTGCTGGCAAGTGGCAATAAACATCTTTTTCAGTCCATCCATCTTTTATTTTGCGCGATTCTCTGGCAATCTGTTGGTTCTCTAACTGCTGACATAAGCTCCTATAGGACCCACAGCACACAGCCGCAGCAACAGCAGTCTCCTTCTCCCCCCTTCTCTCTCCTCTTCTGCTATTTTCTATATGAGTCTCTGGTCTCTGCCAACCAAAAAAAGAAGTAACTTTTTACAAGTTCGACGATCTGATTCACCCAACCTTAGGCTTAGAACTTGTGATCGTTGAGACAAACAAAATTCTCAATAAATAAATTGCAATTTTCGGTACTTCGATTAATCGCCCAACGCACTTTTTTGTGGTCTCCTCGATTAATGATAAACTTAACTTGTCAGCAGGAACCAAAAAATTATTTTGCTCGCTTGAATAAAGTAGCAAATAATATTTCCCTGTTTTCGGTAAAAATAAAAACTAAAAAATAAGTAATGGCGCTTGGCGCGGTTCATTGCTTTATCATTATTACAACTTATCAGTAAAAAAATCAGCACAGAGCCGTAGACAGAAAAGCGCAGAACACCACAAATTTTGCAATGTGAATGTGAAGGTCAATAACAACTGCGCAGCATATTTTTTATTTTTCCGTCTGTCTCTTCAGCAAACGGCTGGCCAGTCGGCTGACTTTATTTCATTCTGGCGGTTGACATCCAATGAATCAGCTTACTGGAACCTTTGCATTTGACGATAAAAGGTCTGATGAGTGTCCGGGGAATTGGTTCTGTTATTAGTGCCTGCAGTGTGATGATCATCAGCAGGTTGATGACCGCGCCGAACATCAGCAGCGGCATCCGCCCGAACAGCTTGATCAGCGGTCCGAACACCAGACTGAGAGGGCACAACAGTGCTTTGAATGTTTTGGACAGCTTCTGGATGCTTGCCTGCAGATGGCGTCCGCCACCCCGAACCAGGTGATCACGTAGCCAATCTCGCTGATGCCCAGTCCGCAGGCCACATACGCCTAGAATGAACGGCATTGACCCAAAAACCCCACAGTTTAAGAGTCCGGAATTGAACCCACTTTGGTGTAGAGTCCGACCGCAAAGGCCTGCTCGATGCCGTTGAACACGGTCAGCGGGATCAGCAGCACCGGCTTCGGGCGGCGCAGATTGTGCAGCGTCAGGCGGAAAATGTCCGCCGAGAACTTGGTCGGCGGGTCCTCAAAGCGTGTCACTGGAAGGGAAAAAGTTATTCACATCGTCACCACATTTTGGGCATTTTTGAATTGGAATTTGGTATGGGCAATTCGCCTTTCCCCTGCGTATATTGCCCACTTGTATCGATTGATGGATGATGCTTTTCAATGTTTACATATAGTTCCCATAGTTATCGGTGAGTAAAAGGCTCTAATGCAAGTAAAGTGCAAACTTTCTCGCACTCAACCATTCAACCATGTTTGTTTTCCTCCGCACTCACCATTCTATCCTCTTCAATTTATGATGTCCAATTTTACAGGTTTTCCGTTTTACTACAAATAAAAACCCCTTAATTGCCCAATTTGAGTTGGAACAAAGATGGTCCACTACAAGCTGCACTACTTCGACGTGGCCGGTCGTGCGGAGCCCATCCGACTGCTGTTCCACTGGGCAGGACAGCCCTTTGAGGACTATCGCTTCAAAAAGGTGGAATGGCCCGCGCTGAAATCGAGTAATCAAATTTGGCCTTCAAATCTTCTACATATTCCCCTCTCCAAGGGTACCCCTTCCAGCAAGTACCAGTGCTGGAAGTTGACGGCCAGATGCTCGCCCAGAGTGCCGCAATCGGCCAATACCTGGGCAAGCAGTTCGGGTTGGCCGGCTCAAGCGACTGGGAACAGGCGAAGGCGGCCGAACTGGTGGACTACGCCTGGCAGGATTTCGGCGCCGAAATTGCCTCGTATCAAGTAATGGAGGCATACACCGCACTCTCCGATTACGTTGAGCACTTCCATTCCCTTTCGATTTGATACAAACAATTGAATGTACCGAAGATTTTAGACTATAAGTTCTTTTAGGCGATAAAAAACTTGGCTGAGCTTACGTCTAAAAAACTGCAGGTTTGTTGGTCCTACTGATTAGAAAGGCATATTTTACCAAAAGAGCAAGCTAAGCTCAGCTTAAGTTAAGCTAAGTTTTTTATTGCCTAAAAGAACCCTCCAACATTTCATTGCTTAAAAGAATCGCAAGATTTTGTGCTTATAAACTGGCCAAATAGAGGCCTGGACCAATATTAAAATCGAAAGCCAGCAAGTTGTTAGTCCCCTTATAGACGGACCCAACAAAAAGAACAAAAGTTTCTGTACTGTTTTTGGGCAGGCACATACATGCCTTTCTCATAAAATTCTCCGCAACTTTCCCCATTTTTATTCTTAAATAGCAACCTTTACTTGCCTTTGGAGACTTGTTGCTGCTGCTGCCGTTCTCCCTTGGGGCCCCCCACCTCTGCCTGTTTGCGCAGCGGGTTCAGACACACCTTGACGGTGAGCAGCGCCAGCACGGCGCAGCACAGGTCCACGCCGACCACCGCCAGAAAGGGCAGACGCGGGGGCGCCGACAAATTGCGCTGGGCCCGCTCCGACAGATTGGACG
>VAHH01000867.1:0-18825 GCA_013357305.1 Radopholus similis | reverse complement strand
GATCATTTGTGCATTGGCAAAGTGTTTACGGGAAATAAAATATATTAAATAGTTACGGGAAAAAAATATATTTTACGGGAAAAAATATATATTTACGGGAATAAAAATGACTGTCTATTCCTATTTCCTACAATCAGTTCTCCGCGTTCGGCAGGAGCCGAAACTTGTTTGAAGCAATGCGATCGTTAAATTGCTCGTCAAATTTTTGCTGCATTTTAATTCACCGAAAACTTAAAATCTGTTGCTGAATAATAGACAAGACATTATTTTAAATTTTAATTATTTAAAAAAATGATAATTGATGAACGCTTTTATTACTTAATACTTATTACTTATTAGTTACTTAACCTTCTAGGTATTTTAATTACATGTTGTTGGGTCACAACCCAAACAGAAGAATTGGAGAAGATATTTGAGTATCAACAGATTGCCAATTATTGATTATTGAATTCACTTGTCTTTTTCCATTTCTCATGTTGTAGTGTGGATTGTAATAATAATAATTTGTAATTTAAAATATAATAAATTGATTCGTGAAATAAATATTGGAGAAATTACAAAGTCCCATTCACAAAAGTAAATTTTGTACCGGATCAACCGGCACAACAGTGGCGCAGTCAGCAAAGACAAATAGCAACTCTAATCAAGCCGTTGCATAAAAAACAACAGTCGCTGTCAGCAAAGACACATAGCAACTCTAATCAAGCCAAGTTGCATAGAAAACAACAGTCGCTGTCGGCAAAGACAAATAATCTTCGCAACTTTACCCTCGTTTTGGGAAAAGTCGATCGTTACCCTCGTTTTGGGAAATCACCGTGTTCAACAAATCAGACGAAATAAAGTTAGCTCAGTAGAGCATCAAAGCAATCATCAGAATAAACAGACTTTACCCTCGTTTTGGGAAAACTCGCCGTCACCAATACAGCTGAAAAATGGCAGCAGATCTTGCAGCAATTTTACAACAGCTCACAACGTTGGTAGCGGCACAGCAACAAGCACCGGTATCATCAGCTGTTATATTGGACATAAACCAATACGAGCACGAACCGGGTGCGGAGAACAACTTTGAGGAATGGTTGCAGCGCGCTGAGTTCAGCTTGGACACACAAGTGCCTTCCACATTTCCGGATGCTTCCAAGGTTAAATTGCTACTGACAAAACTGGGACCAGAAGCATTCGGCGTATACAAACGCAGCTGTCTGCCGAAGGAGGTCACGGAATTCAATCTGGAAAACACCAAAAAGAAGTTAACAGCTTTGTTCGCACCCAGTCATTCCGTGTTCCTGGATCGATATAATTGCATGCGAGTCGCCAAGGAAGAGCACGAGTCGTTCAACGGGTTTGTGAACAGATTGAAGGCGATGTTCTGTAAATTCAAGTGGTCTACGCTCAACGAAGAGTCATTTAAAACCTTGATTCTCCTGACAGCTTTGAAATCGAACAAGGACACAGCCTTGCGGCAAATCATCTTGTCTCGACTAAGCGCCGATGGAGATAAAGCTACCTTTAAATTTGACAAGGTAGTCGAAGAGATAAACTCTCACCTGTCAACACTCGCCGAAGCCAAATTGTTTGAGCAGTCGTCGTCTACACTTAAAATTAATGCAGTGAATAAGCCAAATAAACAGAAAGGCAATTCAAATAAACCGCACAGATCTGCTACTGTCACACACACATATACCGGAAAGAAAGACCAGAAAAATCCACCAAGTAATTGTTACTCCCATTCACAAAAGTAAATTTTGTACCGGATTAACCGGCACAACACATGTAATACATATAGTAACTGATTGTAGGAAATAGGAATATGTACCCAGGATGATTTAAATCATTTTTCCTAAGATTGTTGGGATGAAATGTCATTTTTCTTCTGTTTTTCGCTTGGCTCAGGATCGGGTACCCAACTCAGAGACGGGTATCCAGCTCAGAGACGGGTACCCAGAATCGTTCATGCTTCGAAAATCGACAGAGATAATTTTTTTCAAATTTATAAGTTATAACATTCCTTCATTCTAACTACGTGACTACAATTTTATTTTAATATTTTCGATTTGCAGATATGCACCATCAAACGCTTAATTTTAATTTCGAATAAAAATTGTTTAGTTTTTGGGAGCAATAACAATTTTATGAGGTCAGTTTGGTTATTGTTTTTTACAACCTGTAAAAGTTGTTCTCTACAAATCTGGCTAAACACTCGTGAAATCATTTTTATTTTTGTAAACTTTTGGGAGCTATTATGGGGAGCCGAATTTTTGGTCACTTTCAGAACAAAATTTTGGTTGGAATAAAGGCATTGCACATACCTATAATACTTATTTCTGGTATGCTGCATTTGGCCGTTTACTTATTCATTCAATGGTAAAACGATTTTATGAGATGCAAATAATAAAATTGGTGAATGTTCAAATTCAAAGTGCTTCAATTTCATAGTTTTCAGGAAAAATTTTGTTGTCCCATTTTTCTTTCTTACTTAGAACCCTGTTATATCCAAATGTCTGATTTTTCTCTCAGAAACAAAATTTGCCAGAAGACAATTTTATGTGGTAAAGTCGCAAAATGTGGACTTTGCGTTGTTCACGCAACACATTTAAAGTTTGAACCTAAGATTCTTTTTTAAATTCCATTTCACAACAAAATTTTGCAGCCATCACGAGTTTTCTGAGATTCCGTCTTTTTAAACACATGATAATGATTAATGATAATTGATAAACCAATTATTCGATAGAATGCTTTTATGGGGTGGCTTAACTCAATTTAATTATCGAGATAGCCAAAATACAAAAATGATACTCTCCTCATAAAATATTTGACCGGACACTAAAATAAGCCCTCAATTTAAATTTTTTAGAATTAAACTCGATTCACCTTATATCAAAATTTTGAATAAAAAAGATGAATCTATCGATTATTTGAATTAAGTAAGATGGGTAGGGGGAATCCTGCGCCTAGAGAAAAGTCAATTTAAAACTTGACTTAAAATAAACAAACGTCTCAGTGCCCGCAGTCTGCAGGCTGCACTTTCCCAGCAGCTTACAAGCTTACGGGAGGGGAAATGGGAAAAGTACCTGACCTGCTCACTTGCCCAGGGCATGCGCCAATCATTTGCCCAGTCAAGTCTTAAAACGCATCCCATTCAGTATAGTATATTCTATATTTGAAGCAATTTTTCAGTTCACCAATTCCCAATTACTATTCTTCCTAATTTTTTAGTTTCCGAATAATTTATTTTCTTTTATTCCCACAAGTTCAACGTCTATTGAAATTGAGCGAGCTTAAACTTGTGAAGTGGGTCTATTCTGATTAAATTGATTTACATATTTGGTGTTCATTTTTAGATGCAGCCATGTTTGGACTATCGAGAATTTTTCTTTGTGCACTAATTATGTGTGCGACTTCATAGACATTAATATTAATGAAACATACACCATAAGCAGTGCTATCTTCAGGTTGGCGAATTTGAATGCTTAAAATTTAAAATGTGGAAACCAATTGCAGCAGTGAAGATCCAAGTGACAGCCAAATGGCCAAATGGCAGTTGTTTCTGCGAATGTCTTATATCAGTTATCAATACGCTTACGCCGTTTATCTTCAATTGGTTGAACATGACAAAGGGAAGGCAAATGCACAATACAAATTTGCTATTTTGAACGAGAATCGCGAGCAGACCATTGCAAAAATGGGGCGTAATACATTTACGAAAGTACTCGGAAGACAAGTGTCACCTTCCATTTCTCGGGAATTTCTGTTGGACCCACAAAATGGATTGTTGCCGGATGACAAACTCTCGCTGTTCTGTGAAGTTGTCGCGATTGTTGACACGGTGCTACAATTCAAATTTGAATATTTGTTTTTGAATAACAAATTCCAGACCAACGCAAATAAGGCTCCTCCGGATTTTAGTGCTCTTCTGGCGAACCCTTCGTCAAAAGATTGCATTCTTCTCTGTTCGGGGGCTGAGGAGTTCAAGGTCCGCTTTTAAAATTTAGCCATATCCATAAATGCACCTATAGTCGATCGATTTCATTCAAAAAACGCTCCCAAAAAATGAGTGCCGAGTAGAAGATCTTTAATAAGAGAACGTTTAAAATGCCAGGCCAACTCCCACAATACATACATAAAATTAGTCAATGGAAGCTTAGCTAGCTTAAGCTTAGCTTAGTCTAAGCCTAACGTGAATCTAAGAATTTTTGGGCGAAAAAAAGTAACTTTTGGACGAAAAAAAGGTTTTGCGTCCATTCAACAGGCGCACAAAGCAGTGCTGGCCTGTCGTTCGCCGGTGTTCGGCGCCATGTTTGAGCATGACGAGTCGCGCAAGGTCATCATTGAGGACGTCACAGCTCCGGTGCTTTCGCAGCTGCTCCACTTCGTCTACACGGGATGTGAGCCGCCCTTGTTGGCGGAGCAGGGCACGACCGAGGGACTGTTGGCGGCCGCGGACAAGTACCAGCTGAACCGGCTGAAGGCACTCTGCGAGCGCAAACTCTCCACAGGCCTCAACCAGCACAATGTGTGTTCCGTGCTGGCGCTGGCCGATCGTCATTCGGCTGAGCAATTGAAGAAGCGCGCGATGGAGTACTTGTGTTTGCACTCGAACGAGGTTGGCACACATCATTGTTTGGGAAAACTTTCCGGGATCAAGACAGTTCGGCCAAAAGACATTCGGCCATGCAATAAAAAATAGGCTTTCGACCTTTGGCCGAACTTGTCAAACTTTCCGACTATTGTACATAAAACGTTCGGTTCAGGTGATAGGCACTGACGGCTGGAAGGCAATGGATCCCGCAATGGTCAAGCAAGTGTTTGAAGGTCGCAATTTTTATATAATGCTTGTCCTTGGCATCTTCCGAACTTTTATGGTTTCAGCTTTCGCTTCCAAACAGGCACGCTAAGCAGACCAAAACGTGGATGTGCTCTGTTGTTGATCTTTTCTTTAGTGATTTGACCATTTTTGCATGGTATAATTGGCTTCCTCATTCAATTGTCGGTAATTTTTCTTTCTAAATTTGAAAAGTTCAAAAGCAATAAAAAACGAATCAAATTCAAAATTTCTTTGGCGTACAAAAGGTATTAGAATAACCAATTTTTTCGCTGAGTTTGGGCCAAGATAAAGTTCAACAAAATCATACATCAAAATTCATATCTCTCACACTCACTTATCCCGGTACTTTTTCTCTGTTTTTTGCCTTTGAAGTGAACTGACGAATTTTCAAAAGTGCTTGCCGAATCCTCCATTGAGCAACGAACGGACTTTTGCCTTTCGGAGAAATGACCCATTTGTTCAACTCATAAAATATATTTAGTTTTAAATAAATAAATCGGAAGAGCCAGAGCCATTTACATGTGCGCAAATACTCCTTATATCAATCAAATTTGAGATTTATTTTTTATCGGAGAAATCCCTGTTGTGGTTCGGTGGAACCTAATCTTGTACAATGTGTTTAAACAAGTATTCATATTTATTCAGATGCAAATTTTTGAGCCCGCCATTGCTCTGCCACTTTTTTCTCACTCAATAAACCGATTTAAAATTTATCATTTTTATGCAGAATTTTGTTTATGGGTTTCAATGTAGTGCGCCAAATGGGCGCCCTGTTTGGGCTTTAAAAAGGTGGCAAATCCTGTTAACGCTAAACCCAAAAAATTGGATTCAAATTATGGCATATTGATTGATATTTTGATCCAAATAGTAGTGATTTAGAGACGTCTCGACTTCTCAGGTCTTTTATATCGAGTATCGATCTGGATTTACTCTAGATCACAACCTCTTCTTAAATTTTTATTCTAATATATTTTTGCCTTTTTAGTGATATTTTTCGCTTAAAAATTTGTCGTTTTGCGTATGAGCCTTCGGTTTATGAGCAATAGCAATAAATGGAATAGGTTGGAATAGGTAATTATGCCTATAATGCCCAATTTTTCGATGATTAGTAAAATGTAACACTAGATAAAGTTTGACTGTGTGCCTTATTGAATTAAACTTGCAGATGCATGTCCAAAATTCGAAAATCCAGCAAAAGAGAACTTGAGGTTGAAGGGAAAGGAAACGCCGCTTTTCGAAAAATGATGATTTGTCGTGGAACAAAGTGTGCCAAATAATGATTTGTCAAACTAAGCCAGTTTTAAAACATCAGCAGACATGAGGAGCCATCTTCATATTCTGCAGTCGAATATTTGAAGAAATCAAAGAAGTAGGAATTTGTCACATCGCTGTTGGGGAGTTGGCTCTATTTGTCGGGAACAAAGCATCTTTTTGAGTTGGGACATCTCCTTTTGGAATGCGATGCGCTACTCCTCACTGGAAGAGTCCCAACAAACTCAATTTTTATTGTTTTTGTTCTCCCACCTGGTCCAGTAGAGGATTGGTCCGTTGGAGGTTGCACTGATGTTGACCAGGATTCCGGCTGGCAACATGGTGAACAATATCACCGGGGAGTCCGCAACCAACAAGAAGACGAGGCTTCGACCCAATAAAGTGGAAGGCCATGCAGAGAATGCAAAACGAGTTTGACCAGCAGCTCAAGGTGTTGTGGGCCCATTGATGTTGGCGAGCGTGCGAAACGTCTCCGTATGCAATTTACTAGTAATTCATTACTACGCCTCTCCCCGTTTAAGCCTAAGTCCTAGTCTAATGTGTAGCCAAGCAACTTTTTAGGCTTAAGCTTATTTCTAAGCCTAATATTAGAATTAAAAAAAATTACTTCCGAGACATTTCGTACCTATAATAAAAGGGAGACGTTTCGTACCGGAGACGTTTCGTATACCAGCGATTGATGTTTTGTTCGGTTGGGGGAAGAACAATCGTGAAAGATGGGACGAAATGTCTCTGGCATAATATTTAATAGTATTTACGTATTTAGTCACCCAAAAATTTGCCAATTTATGGTTAAATGTTTGAAAAAATCAGGAATTTTTCCAAACTGAACCAATCAATTCCAACCCAAATGCCATTTTGTAGAGCTTCCACTGGTCTATTCAATCACTTTTAGGTGCTCTCTTCTAACTCCATTCTTTGTCAAGCTATAACTTCTCAAAGGGCGCCCATCGCCCAAACGACCTGTACCGGGTTTGCCGCCAGCACACATTCAAATGATAATATTTTGCCGGAAACAGAGTTCAATCCTTCAATCCCAGGAACACAAAAGAACCTTTTCTCAACAATGAGGATGCAACTGCAGAAAGGAAATATTTTTTCATTCCTCGTTTTGTCAAATTTGAATTATAATTGCATTTATCGATGCCTCCAAAAAATTCTGCGATACATGATGTGACGAAGCTGATGATAAAGTTAGCGGCGATATTTTTTAGGATCGCAAAAAGTTTGTCCATTCAGTCAGTTGCTCTACATGGGAAGGGGACGCGAAGCGGAACAGTTGGCCAAATCACTGGGACTCGCAATTCAGGTGCATCCAAATATCTGAATTAAATTTAATAATTTAAAATTTCAAAATGAATGGGGCATTTGCAGTTGGATTCGCTTGCGTTCGTCTTTAACTACTTGACTTGCCAGGGGTTCTGTGTACGCTGAATCAGATCGGGCAAAAATAACAGTACAATCAGCAATAGAGCACAGCCTTAACAGTCCAGGCCAATCGTCAACTGCCAAAAACAGATCACAATCGATCATTGATCAGAGATCGCAAACCAAACATATCTGATCACTGATCAGTGATCAGTTGCGAACTCAGATCACGTTCGACCAACTGATTCGTACGTATTTCATACAATTATTTTAATGACCAAAATTTTTTAAAATATTAATTTGCTTTTTTCTGCAGATAATGCACTGAACGCACGCTTTACACTCTACTTGAGGCGCCCCGAAACGGCTGAACTGGCCGCGGAACTGGGAACAAAATATGGCCAAGGCAAGAAATGGGAAATGAATAAATTCTACTATTTTTGGTCTCTCCGCAGTCAAGTATTAAAAAGAGGCGCAGAGAAATGCGAATGCAGGATTGAAGGCCACAGCAGAGTTACGCTGATTTTGGACTGACTTTTGTGAACACCACACAAATTTTAAATAGAATATTTTAATAATAACCTAAGCCCAATATAATTTTAATTGAAGGGGAATGCAAATCATTTGAATTTGAACATTTGAATCTTGAAGTGTTCGTTCTTCGTTGTTCTTGTTCCTTATTCGTTTTGTCTTGTGGTGAGGTCAGCATTTTGCCACCAGCAAGTTGGATTGGTGGTGCCATCTCGTTGCCCCCATCTGCAGCAGACCGACCACACCACACATCAGCACATCATTTCCCCCCTTTCCAGTGTTTTTTATATTTAATTTTAATCTAAGTTCTAATTCTAAGAGTGATTATTGATTAATGATTTGATTAATGTTTACTAGTATCTATATCTTTTCCTAATTATACTTTAGAAGAAGACTCATTCCGTCCAATTTCAATACACAATGTGTAACCGTAATCTGGCACAACGGGATCGATCATGGGAACGCATCGAAGGAGCAGTGCTTTTGTTTGTCTTCTTGGTCGCAGGCGCCGCACTAGTTCTAATTTCCCGTAAAGTCCACAGCTTCGATTTCGATAAGAGGCTAGAGAAGATGGAGGCCCATTTGGAGCGAATCTGGAAACACGTCGGCCAACAAGACGAGGCGTCCACCCAAATACAACTTAAGTCCATGCAAAGAATGCAAAACGAGATTGACCAGCTCAAGGTGTGGTGGGCCCCACTGATGTTTTGTTCGGTATTTAAAGGTTCTTTGACCAATAAACCCAAGGAAGGAAACAATTGGGGCACAGTCGAGAAAATGGGACGTAAAGTCTGTATAAATGGTGCTACGTCATTTCCTCAAAACCGCCATAATGTAGACTTTAGGTGCGAGCCTAGGCAAGTTTAGTTTAGCTTAAAGCCTAAATTATTGTACTTAGCTTAAGCTTAGCCTGTGGCGATTTTTGAGGAATCGCCCATAATGGAGGGCCTGAGGAATATGTCACAAATTATGACTGAGCGAATCGATCGATCGATTGATGATCATCGATTCAAGATAAATTGCCTATTGTCCAATCATTGTACAAAATTTAGTCCCCGCACGTGTTCCTCTCCCGCATGGACTTCGTGATGGAGCAGGAGGCATTCCGAGCAGCCAAGAATGCCCTCTCGACGCATGGGAACGACTTTGTGCTGGCCGCTCTGCACATTCGCGAGGCGTTCGATGCCAAATTCGGCAAACGCTGGCACTGTCTGGTGGTGATGGGCAACAACTTTGGCGCGGCGCTTACGCACGCGCCCAACTGCTACGTCAAATTCAGGCTGCACAACAACGTGCACGTGGAGCTGTTCCGCACCAGCCCGGCAAAGCCTTGAAAAATGTGGAGAATGAATCGGAGCAGTAACAGCCCAGTAAAAGCGCTTTGAATTTACTATCATTGATGGAGTTGTTTTGTAACGGAGGACAGTGGACATTTGTCAATCTCAAATACCTACTGATGTACGTGCGTACTGATCTTCTTCAATCCAATTTGATTTATCTTGACAGAATTTTAACTTTTAATAGGCAATTTGTGCATATTATTAGTCTATTTAAGAGTGAAAACGATTTTATGGGATACACACCATCAGATAGATGCTCTAGGTTCGTCATTCCCTGATGCGACTCACCCCGTAATTTCTTTGCCGCGTTTTAACAATTAAAGGATATGCAGAATTTGCTGAATCGAGAAATTTGAAATCTTTCCATCAAAAACTTATAATTTGAGAAGCAAAGAAAAATGAAAGATAACATCTCGCTCGCCAGTCGAAAACAATAGGAATTGTCGTTTTGCTCTTCTAGTGCCATAGCCACAATATAAATATAAAATTTTAGAAATTCAAAATTTTGGACTTTGCTGACTTTTGTATTGCTGCCCCAAGAAAGTACTAAATTATTTAACCGGTTTTATAGGTGAGAACTTTTACGGGTTGAGTCCAAATGGATCAGAAGATGCACACACAGGCAAGGGGCAAATCTCCATTTGGGAGTCATCGCATAAAATAGTTATTTTCCTGAACAGGCAAATTTTGTGTTCAATGCTTTTTTAATAAATGTTTCTTGAAAACATAAACAAAATATTGGACTTTTTAAATTGGCTTTTACAGCTTTTTTCAATCGAAATTAGTCCGTAGTGTGTGTAAATGTTTTATTGGTCGTCAAATTTCGACCTCAAATTGATGCGATATTTTATGGGGTGAACTACATATACAATAGAATTGGTGGCGAGAAAAGATTTAGGTTTATTTACCAATGTCCTCCCTCCAACAGTTTAACCGCCAAATTTTTCCAAATATTGATTTAAACAAAATAAAAATGGAAAAAAGTAAAATTTTTGTCTCCTCCTCACTCACAAGGCCGAATATCTCTCAGTGTGGATAGAAAGGTTCTAAGAGAGTTGAGGTCATTTGCGCGCCGCCATTTGCGCGCCATTACCTATTTTTTAGCCTAAGTCAAGGCAAGCTTAGCTTAGCTTAAGCTTAACCTACGTCTAAGCCCAAAAATCTTAGCTTAAGCTTACAGAACGAAGTCAATCAATTCAACACGGTTTTAAGCGATTTTAAGTCGGCGCGCTGACCCTCGCGCGCAAATGGTGTCCCGCAATTGGATTGGTGCGCAAATGTCCCATACCCTTCTACGACGAGGAATAATTTAAAAAGTGGAATTAAATATTTCGGGAGGATTTAAAAATTTCGCAACATAGTAATGGATAAGCGTGCATTTTTGTTTCCAAATTTTTTAAGCCCACTTTGTCCGACTGCCGTAGTTCTTGTGATGGGCTTGGTGGTGTTCCTCCATCCATTTACGCACGGCGCTGCATTGGTTGTTCTGTCCGCTTAAAATCGCAGCGAATTGATTTTAAATTCTACGGTCAGAATATAGATATGCATCCACCCCCTTTCAATCAAATTTACTTCAAAAAGGTCAAAACTTTATTTAATTTGCGACTGACCCCGTAAATTCGTTTTGTGGCGCATTCTCAGCTCTTTTTAATTTTTATCAAATCACTTTTGAGGTAACCCTTCCATCTGAGTTCCCAAATCGATAATTAACAACGATGGTCGAAATGGTTTATTGGTTTTATTAGCTATTATCTGTTGTTGTTTCAAAAATTCAAAATTGTTAATAAATAAATCTGAATTAATAATAATAATATCGATAAATTGAAAAGTTTGGTTTGACTCCGGCAACAATAGTCGGATTAGAGGAGACGTTGCGACATGGGGACTACTCGGGGCTGGAGGAGGATTACACTACAGATTTTCGACGTCCGACGACAGTGCCGAAAATGGGTGCTGACGTGCGCCAAAAAGGCAATTAAAAGCACTCTGGCCCACACTTCTGCCAACACGGAAGTAGCTTGATCTGTGGTGCGTCGGGTGCGCTAAAAAATTCATAAAATTCAGTTTCGCTTCTGGAGTTCTGGACCGATTTTGAGTTGTGGTTGTGGCACTGTTGGGCAGCAGAAAACCACTCAATCGGTCTATTTATTGCTCCCGAATTATTTTTTGATTTATTTGATAAATTTCCAGTTTGTAGTCCAAAGTCCAAACCACTGGACTAAGCCCCATTTTTGGGCCTCCGCCCGCCCCCACCCTCCCCTTCCCATCATTCCCTCTCCTCCCGGTTTGCGCCGGTCCACAATGCGACCCTCTTGGCAAAGGCCGCCCCTCCGCTCCGCCGCTGGGCACTCCATTTTAAAGGCCCGTATTCCCCCAGTAGAGGGGACGACTAGCCAGTGTCCATTCCGCCGGCACTCCTCCCACCGACCAAATCCCCCCAAATCGGCTCAGATGGCATTTGTGTGTGCGTGTTGGTTGTGGCGCCCTTTCGCCCTGAAAATGTCCCCTCTCACCAGTCAGTCTCGTGCCATTCGCCCAACCCGCCAACATCCGCATTTGCCCATTTCCAGACTCTAATTGAAAGAATCGGCCAATCTGCGCCTCCAAATGGTGGTCTGCTCGCGGTCGCTGTTGCTGCTCAGCCTGCTGGCCACTGGGCTTGTGCTGCTCTCGCTGTGCCCCTGCCAGGCCAGCGCCGACGTGTGCCAGTGCGGGCGGCGCTGCGCCAAGTACCAGAATGAGCGCCACTGCACCAGGTGGGGGAGCCCCAAACGCATCAAATCAGAAACAGTTTTTTGAATCAATTTGAATTTGATAAAACGGAATTGTTGCGTTGGTTTAAAGTTTAAAGGTTTAAACTCCGCCTTTCAGGTGCTGCACCTCCGTGATGCGCCGCCGTCGCTCGGCGATAGTTGTACCCTTCCTGGAGCAGCTCCGCGCCCAGCGGCGACCAGTGTTTTTGTCCCCGTCCAGCGCCAACTGAGCGGCACAGCCTCCCTCCAACCACCGCCGTGAGAGTCTTCGCGTCAGTGCCTTGGCGAGCGTCCCAACTCTGACTCCCAACAGCCCAACACCCAATCTCCAATCGCAACACAACAACAAACACTCCACGTTCAGTCGTCCATACACCTCCTCCGCCATCAGTGCTCTTTCAGCATTCCACGCGCGCCACAATGTTCAAAATAGTTTGTTGTACATTTTGTTGTACAAATGAATGCATAAACTTGACAACTGAACGACTGAATTCTGAATCTGGAATCGAGTCATTTTTGACATTTGAATGGGCAAAGCTAAATGATTTTACCATCTCAAAGTTCATTTGTCATTTTCAACAAAACTTTGTGTCTTACTCAATCCCGACTAATAAATTAAATTCTTTTAAGACGTCGATTTGCTCTCAGTTCTAAAACAAAAGTCGCCGAGGGAAAATTTTATGGGGCGAAGGTTTGGACTTTGCGCTGCTTTCACATAACATTTAAATCTATAGATTCTTCTTTTAATTCCATTTTACAACCAAATCTTGAAGTGCGGAGTTCCCCACCTAGAATCGGATTGAACTGGACTCACCCTGTGGAATGCTTGTCCGTTCATGTTATATCTATATCATTTCTCATTTGTTTCAAACAATTAGAGTTATAAATTGGAAAAACTAGGCTATTAATAATGTCCAAATTTTCCTATCGTTTTTGATTGGTGAGGAGACTGCTATGTTTATTATTTATTTTGATCCCTCACGTTTACCCGCAATTGCTCAACAACAATATACGAAAATTGAAAAAGATTGTTAAAGTTATTTCATCAATGTTATATTTGTTTCAAACTTACTTCAGCCAAATTTTGCATTAATGAAACCGTCATTTGGGCGCTACCTGGAAAACTTTAGCTCCAAATATTTCATTAAAATTCATCAACAGGTGAGACACTTTTGACCAAAATTAATATAAAAATAGTAACTGAAATTCATAAATTATGAAAAGAAAGTTTAATGTTAAAAGTTAAATCAACATTTCCTGTCACAGTATCAGCTTTTATTGTCGCTGTCTTGTGTTTTCGCCTTCTCCCCGTAAAATTGCACATAAATTCCATGAAAAATCAAGCAAGTTCAATTTGATTTGTTGATTGATTCTCTCGTTTGTTCTTTCATCAATTATCAGACTGATTGATCAGCCAATTCAATGTGATGGGGTCGCTTCTGCCCACTTCCCAGGATTTCGATCACTCACTCCACAGCCCAACAGTTTGTCCGATTGCGTATGCGACTCATTGAATCTAACTTACTAAATTGGACTATAGTGAATGATCAAACTCCAAGACTGAAGCCAAATTAATGGGTCAGCCCCATTCTGAGCACCTGAACTTTTTGACGCGTGGACTGACTGACACCAAAAAGCGATAGTTGGGAAATTGTTCGACGAAAGTGCGCATCAGCAGATGGAAGACGGAGGGCGACAAGTCCTCGCAATGCGCCCTCAAGTCCACCAGCACGCTGGCGAATGGGGTGCGGTCCAAAATTGGCTGAAATTTGAATGGAAAAATTTAATTACAGTTATTTATTTTTGCACTGCCAAGATCGTTAAATTAGAACTATTTTTTATTCTAAATGGTCACTTTACACATTTATGTTTGTTGAATTATTTTATGAGTTGTGTTTTATAAAAAATGCAACCCATAATATATCGCAAATCATTTGACATTTAAATGACTGAGTAATGGCAAATGCATATAAAGTCGTCCAAATTAAAATTTTTGAACAAAATAAATTTGTTTCTCACTTTGAAGTTGGATAATTTTATGAGTTCTAATTATTTACAAATTACGCAATGCGAAACTCGTAAAATATTTGTGCTTTTATCTCCCAATAGATGAGATCAAACCGAAACAGGCTAAAAATAATTTTGGGCGAATTTGACAAACTTTTATGCTGACCCAATTAAAATAGAGTTTTATTTCTATTTTTTGAAACTTTTTTTTGTTAGATTTTTACCAATGCACTGTTTTCCATTGGCGATTGTTGAATGTGCATTCCGGCACTTGGAGTGAGCAAAGGCAACAGGCGGAGGGACCAAATAATGGCCGGGAAAGCGATTGACTAATGCATTTTTGGAATCCATTAAAAAATGGGGGAATATAAGGAAAAGTTAAAAAAAAACGTACAAAAATAGGGAATACAAATGGAATGCCAAAATGGATATTGGAAAACGTAAATTTATTGAGTGGGGATTGGATAATGGGGAATAAGAGTTTTTGGGCTGCAAAGAAAATTTGAACAATAAAACAGGTCAAGTTTTAAACCGGTTGAAGATTTGAATTAAATAATGAAATATTTTCATCTGAATTATTTTGTGAGTTTCAGCCAAATGATTTGGTATTTAGTACTAGTTGACTGAATCCATTGGATCTTTACCCCATAAAACTGCGCAGTTTGAATGTTTGTGTAACACAAAAAATTAGTATTCTATTAAATTTAAATTGATAATTTACCGCTTATTTTTAAATTTGTTTTTTACCATTAGAGAATGACTGAATAACTGGCGCATATAGATATGATTATTTCGATTCTAAATTATTTTACAAGTTGCATTTTGTGGCAAAGTCGAAACCCATAAACAGATTATTGCCCTCTTATCACTTTCAATTCTTAAGAAAATTTAATATACTTAAAAGAAAAGCGGAGAACTTTCAATCAAAATTGATTTTCTGAAAAAAGAAACGATAAGACCTGGAGTTGGCGCACAATTTCGTCCATTAGGGAATGGCCAAATTTTGGCGTTCGAGGGCATTCGCGATCTGGGCTTCTGCCTCCGAGTGAGGAATGCAGACCATCAGAGTGCCCGATTGGAGCCCATTCAGAGCATAACGGGAAGGGGAAAATCAAGAAATTGAATGAATAAGTTAATTTCCTAGATTATTTTACGAGTAGAATTTTTTCGGAAACTGTCAATTTTGTATATTTGGGGATTAACCCACACTCACTTGGAACTGTCTGATCTCAAAATCTTACCGAATTACGGAGGAAATGATTTTACGAGGTGATTTGTGGATTTTAGTCCAGATGAAATATTTTTATCTAAATTATTTCATTAGTTTTAGCCAAATGTTTTGGCAATTTGGGTTGACTGAACCCATTGGATCCTGTTTATGTACTTCGGTCTTTGAACCGTAAATACGTACAAAAGAATCGAATAATGTTTTATATTTTATTTATTTTTAAATCAATTTACACGTGAAACTAATTTTTGGTCTTCGATTGAAGTGCTTTCGATTTCGTCTTCTTATCACCAAATGTTGTCAAAACTATTCTATGAATTGTGTTCAAATCTTTTATGGGATGCAAACCCGTTTTGGAGAAATTTAATATCGCAATCCAAAACCTATTAAATAATTGATGCAATTTATTTTATATTGAATGAAGGCTCACCCTGCACTCGATTAATAAGTAAGGTCGGCGAACTACCAAAATCCAAAACGTTCAAATTTTTTTGCTGAATGAACAAGAAAATCTCTGAATTTTTAAAGCATCTGGCAAATACATAAAATTATGCTAAATTGCTGCCCCAAGAAAGTACTAAATTATTTAACCGGTTTTATAGGTGAGAACTTTTACGGGTTGAGTCCAAATGGATCAGAAGATGCACACACAGGCAAGGGGCAAATCTCCATTTGGGAGTCATCGCATAAAATAGTTATTTTCCTGAACAGGCAAATTTTGTGTTCAATGCTTTTTTAATAAATGTTTCTTGAAAACATAAACAAAATATTGGACTTTTTAAATTGGCTTTTACAGCTTTTTTCAATCGAAATTAGTCCGTAGTGTGTGTAAATGTTTTATTGGTCGTCAAATTTCGACCTCAAATTGATGCGATATTTTATGGGGTGAACTACATATACAATAGAATTGGTGGCGAGAAAAGATTTAGGTTTATTTACCAATGTCCTCCCTCCAACAGTTTAACCGCCAAATTTTTCCAAATATTGATTTAAACAAAATAAAAATGGAAAAAAGTAAAATTTTTCCTGTTGTGTCTGCGCTGAATCATTGGATTGCCGCTGCGGTAATTGGCGTAGTTGAATGTCGACGGCCGATCAACTGATTATGCGGATTGCCCGTTTTTGCAGCGAATCCCCACTTTTTCGATTGCTCATTTCAATTCCCAACCACAGTCCGCCCCAATGTCCGTCCGCCCACGTCCACAGCCTCCACTTTTCGTATAATATAAATTCGTTTGCATCCACAACAGCATAAAACGCAAAGTCATTTCCCCGCTCCCTGCCCATTTATCCATTCATTTTGACTGTGAGTCGTCTCCTTTTTGCCAGACATACCCAACATCTGTATCTTTTCCCCTCCCCCAAATGGTTTGTTCCAAATTCTGTTAGATCAAGTTGCGGATCAAGAGTACTGATCAGATTGTATACAAAGTGATAAATATTTCATAAAGACAAAATGCCGTTTTCTAGGTCCCAATTTTGTCATC
Organism: Radopholus similis; assembly: GCA_013357305.1. Classification (NCBI taxonomy): domain Eukaryota; kingdom Metazoa; phylum Nematoda; class Chromadorea; order Rhabditida; family Pratylenchidae; genus Radopholus; species Radopholus similis. The sequence continues at coordinate 2,017 of VAHH01000867.1, read as the reverse complement.
AGAAATCACAACGGGCAATGCCCCCCGGTGACCGAAATCGATTGCGAGACGAGTCCGGACAAGCCGTTTGTGTTCAAATTTTAACGCCTTTGATCAAATTTTTGTGCCATTTCCAGAACTTTCAAGGTGGCGCGTCGCTTTTCGTGCAACGGCGCTGGCGATGCGAACATGGAAATGGGCCAGAACTGGAAATCGATGGTTGAGTTCGGGCGCCAGCAGCGCAAAGGCGGCTTCCTGGACGACTACTTGCTGTGAGTTGGGGGAATTGGGAGACCCATATGGGCACTTGAAGCCAAAATTGGGGATCAAGTTCTGTTCACAATTCTATCCAATTGCACTCAGAGAAGATGCCAATGGAATCCAAATTTTGGCAACCAATCACCGATCATTGTTAATCAGAATTGATTAAAGGCGACCAATAAGTGTGGGTTTTGAACTAAAATCTAAAAGATGTTTTTGGTGAGAAATAAGGCTTTGCGAAGATTAAATTATCAAATGTTTAAGTGACACTGTCGCCACCACGTCCACGTCCACGACCACATCCACGACTGTCTCCACCACAACGACAACCACAACCACCAAACCCTCAACCAAGCCAACTACCGCTACCACAACCACAACCATCAAGCCCTCAACCAAGCCAACTACCACCACCACCACTAAATCGCCCACTAAGAGCAAACCAAAGACCACGACTACGAGCATGAGTACTAGCACTAGCACCAGCGCTCCAACGGCAAGTGATTCCTTGTTGCCATGGTGGCGCACAAAAATGCCATTGCACTTTGCAGACCACCATGGCGCCTGAACCCAAAAACAGTACGCGCTGGATATACTACTACCAGTATTTAAGAGGCTACACAAAGTTCTACAGAGTAAGTTAGAGACCTTAACAAATGTTTTGATTAAATATCTAAATTGATTTAACTGATCAATTGATCACCTCTATACGACTTGATCAAGCTGATCAACTCATCTATTCCTCATTGATTGAACTGATCAATTGATACGAATTCGTTTGATATGATCAAACAGTGATCTGATATCTGATTGTAGGCATTCACTGCTGGCGACAACTGTTGCGACTTTGAGCAGGCGAATGCACTGTGCGCGACGGTCGGACGCCATTCACACCTGGTGACCATTGAAAACAATCGGGAGCATTTGTTCATCATTGAGAGTTAGTTGCTGCAAAAAATATTTAAAAAAATCAATAAATACCATTTTCCGATGTGCTCCGTCCGGCCATCAAGATGTGGAGTGCGACTTCGCGCGAGCTCTTCTGGATTGGACTGCGCGTCGATTGGTCCAAGTACACGGAGGTCGCTCAGATGACGGACTACATGCACTATGTGGACGGAACCGCGATGACCAAATATCCGCAAGAGACCGACAAGGATTGGCCCTGGCCTCCGGGGGAGCTGAAGCGTCGCGACAAGGTGTTGCCCAATGCGACGCAGCGTGTGGCCATGCTGGGCTGGAATCTGAACGCGAAGGCGAATGTGGGCCATTGGGTGCTGGAGATGTGCGATTCGAAGGTCTTCACGGGCGCCAATGTACGCACGGACGGCATCGGCTTTGTGTGCGAGGCCAACTATCCTTACATGGTGCCCACACAGCTGAAGGTACGTGCATCAATTTTGATTCTAAAAAGAATGATCTCACTTGATCTGATTTGATCTGATCTCGCTGATCTGATTCAATTTTCTGTCCTGATCTGATTCAAGACCTGATCTGCAATAATCCGTGTCTGATACCTATAACTTGTGATTCATTTGGGCTGATCTGAACAAAATCAATTTAATTTTGATCTGAACTGATTTATGAACTGTCATGAATGAATCAACAATTCAAAATGATTTTGAAAAAGAATCGAATGTTCTGCCTGACTCTGATTATTAATGAACCTGATCTGTCTCATCTGATCTGGCAAATTCAATCAAATTAAAACTGTTCATTCCTGATCTAATTATTAATTTTTCGGTCTCCAATCTTGGATGATCAATAGGATATTTGA
>VAHH01000866.1:0-18832 GCA_013357305.1 Radopholus similis | reverse complement strand
GTCTAAGCCTAATGTTTTAGCCTAAGCTTGGCTTAAGCTTAGATTACGTCTAAGCCTAAAGTGCACCAAATAGCTTACTTGGCTTTTCTGCGGAAAAAGCGAGTACGCTAACCGCTCTCCTTCTTTGCCCACTATTTTTTGCGGAAAAAAGCTTGCGTTTTTTATGTAAACGTAGCATTACCACTTCGCCCCCCTATTCGTTTAGAATTGAATAATCAATCGTTATTGGAGTAGTTTTAGAAGCTAATCACGAAAATGACATTTATTTGACATGTTTTCAGTTTGCACCTTTTTCACCAAGAAAATGCCGACTTGGTATCAAACGCAGATGGCGAAAACTTCTAATAGTGTAGATTGGCATTTTCTGACAAAGTTGGTACTTTTTAACTAGCTTAACACTGTGTCAGACAAATGCCATTTTCGTGACTAGAGGACAAAATTATATCTCTAAAATTCAGAAATCTGGCGAACTTTTGAGCTAGAAACCGTAAGGGCATCTGGCCCATCAATTTGTGTTGTTCACCTGCTGTACGGGTTGGCGTACTGCAGTCGCGGATCGGACCCGGTGGAGACGAACGAGTCGCCCAGAATGGCGGTGATTGGCCGGAAGTGACCGGTCGGCGTGGGCGGCTGATCCAGCAGCGAGAACGACTCCGCGGAGGGGGCGCGTGTGGCCAGCGAGCCGGCGTCCGCGTCGCCCGCCTCCGAGTCCTGTCGCTCCGCGTCCAGGCGCAGTGTGCGGCTGTCCCTGCTGCCGCGTCGTCTGCTGGCGCTGCCCCACTCCGGACTCATCAGAGCGCCCGTCTTCGGCGCCAGCGGCGGCAAATAGCCGAGTGCGCGCGCGGCCGCCTTCGGCGACATCGGGCTGCGCTTGTCCGGCGACAGCGGCGACCAGCCGCCGCGTTCACTCGTCGGCGAAAATGGCGAGCAGGGCTGCGCGCGTTGCGAAAGCGGCGAACTCTCGGAGACGTGCTCTCGCTCGGGAACGGGACTGCAAAATGCGCAGATGCATCTAGCGATACGCTATCGAAATTTTGGACAATTATTGATTTTTTTAATAAGGGAAGGCCGCTATTTGAAAATCGGCAAAATTCCGCAATGACATTTCGTTCAAAATACTGGGTGTTTTCGCTTCCGTGAAGTGTGGTTTTGCCGATTTTCAAATTAGGTAAGACCTTTGACTCGCGATTCGAATTCATCCGCTTTAACTGCTTGAATTTGATGAAATTTTTGCACTTCTTTTGCATAATCTGACCCATTTGATGTTCTTGATGGTTCTCTCGATTTCCTATTTCATATTTAGTTTGGAGAGTTTTGTTTACCCAAATCTTCCCCTTCCGCCGTTGGGCGACGAGTGCACGCGCTTGATGGCGGGCGGCGTCTGGTAGGAGAGCAGCAGAGGCGAAGGAGACCGTCCCTTGCCAAATGCAGGCGGCGGACTGGCCAATGCCGCAATCGGTGGTGACGTCGGCTGGCGCACCCAGCTGCGCTGCGATCCCGTTCGCGCACTCGTCCCGCTGCTGGCCCCGCTCGTGGACATGCCCCGCTCGTCCAGTTCCGCCAACCTGGGAACCACAGACAGACAATATTTTCGAATTGGATATGCGAAAGTCGAGAAAAGGCCTACTTTTGATGAAAGTATCGACAACTTGTCAAGAAAATATCAGACGTGTCAAGAAATTCTGAAAATGCCGACTTTGTAAAGAAAATGCCAACTTTGAACCAGCATTTTCTTGACAAAGTCAGCATGATAACTGACAAGATGGCTCTTGCAAAGCGCATGCCAAAAACAAGTAAAAGACTCGTTTCCATATTTTTCGGTTGAGTTGTGCTTGAGTGAGTGGAGTGGAGTGAATGGAGTGACCTGTTTGTGCGCAGGTGTATCGGCTGGACAGTGCTTGCGGGGGAGGAGGCAGTCACTGTGTTGTCGCCCTGTTGCGGCGAGGGCACCAGCAGCACCGTTTCGCCCGCGCTGCGGCTACTGCTCTCTGCACTGCTCTTCTCGGCCGCCTCTTCCCGCTCCTCCGCATCCGAAGGCACCGAATAGTCAGCCTCCTCCAGCGCCGGCACTGGCTGCTGTTCTCTTGCAGCGGGCTTTTCAGCTGCCCCTGTCCCCGCTGAGCGTCTCCTACGCCGCAACAGGGGCGACTCTTCCGCCGACAAGGCCTGTCTGCCGCCGCCGCCTCGCTCCATCTCCGCGTCGGCCATCTGTCGGCGCATGCGACGCTCCACCGTGCCCGGGTCTGTCCAGCCGATGCAGATCAGCAGCCGGTCTCGCCACGAGAAGCGCACCGGCGCGGACAGCACAAACGGCGGAGGCGTGCCCATCCGCGGCTGCTGCTGCGACTGGGCTGTGCTCCGGCTGCCTCTTCGCTCTCCAACAGATCCGGCGGCCCCGAAACCGGCGATCCCGCCCAGAGTGTCGTCGATGGACAGCTGTCGGCGTGCTGCCGCAATCCAGGCCTCGGTGTGCGCTCCGCACGGCGGCTCGTCCGTCCCGGTGGCGCTGGTCGCTGTCCGCTCGCCGTCCTCCTCGTCCTCGTTTTCGTGCACCGACTGCAGCGACGGCAGGAACGAGGGCTGGCGCAGCGGCGATTTGGACGGCGACATCGATCCACTGCCGTTCGATTCGTCCTCAAAATGCAGTGAATGACACAGATAGAAACGTCAAAATTGTGGATAGGTTTTGTCGATAGTCTGAAAATATCGAAAAAGAATTGGAGACGTAAAAGTCCCGGAACTATCATTAATGAGTATGTATACTTTTCCTTTGTATCACCATTGAACGTTTTGGACTCGAGGCCGTCAAGTTCGAGGAGTACAGGTCGAAATTGTGAAAACTTTATACCCATATTCGTGACCAGCACTCTAATAAGTAATCACCCCATAAGTCCACTGAACGTCTTGAACCCGAGCCCACAAAGTTGTTCTAGCAATACAGGGAGGAATTGTGAAAACTCAATACCCATATTTGTGACCAGCGCCCTGAAAACCCCCACATCTCCCTCACCGAGTATTGGCGTCCGTACAGCGGGGTCGGTTTCTTCTGCGGAAGCAGTGGATTCAGCAGAATGCCCTCCGGCTCGCGCTCGCTGCCCCCTCCATGCCAGCTCTTCCTGAGCGCCGACTTGGCCGCCCCGTTGAGGAAGTACAGTGGCGACATGCGCTCCCGCGCCTTCTGGAACAGCTCCATGGCGCCGTTCCGCGGCGGCGGCTGCTCGTCGTCGTGTCCTCCCGCACCGTTGCCAGCGCGTCGACAGCTCTCTCCGCTTGGCTTGTAGCCGTGCGAAATGCCCGCCCGCTTGCCCTTGGCCAGCTCGAATATCTTGCGCTTCTCCTCGGTGCGCTCCAGCGTCAGCTGCTTGTTCAGGTCGGTGTTGGCGGCCCGGAGGCCGTTGACCAGCAGCACCAGGAAGTAGATGATCAGGAACATGAGCAGCAGCACCGGGATGACGATGCCCGGCGACATCAGGTAGGAGATCACGTCCACGACGCCCTTGTTCAGGTTCTGCTGGAGCAGCACCCCGATCACGGAGTAGAAGCGCTCCTGGCCGGCGAAGGGGCCGCAGTTCTTGGACGGCTTCTTGGAGGCGATCACGAAGCCGACGGGCAGAGTGCTGATGCACAGCATCATCAGCAGCAGCCAGAAGTAGAAGTTGGAGGAGCGCGAAGCGCGGAAGATCTGTTTCGCCGGCACATTGCACACCATGCAGGCCCAGGCGCGAATGTACCTGGGGGATCAATGGAAATTTCACAAATCCGTACAATCTTTAAAAGTAGCTAAAAATAAAATAAAATCTCGTAACTTTGTAGAGCTTTTTGAGAGCTTTGATTTGATATCAAGTACTTGATGTCGTCAGCAGTTTTCAGTGAGTTCACTCACATCATGAGCACCAGTTTGACGCAGTTGATCAGCGGCAGCATCGGCACCAGGATGGTGCCCAGGCAGACCATGCCCTGCGAGTTGACCAGGTGCAGCACGTTCTCGGCCACTTTGAACTCGCCGTACTCGGGGAACGTGCTCTCGATGTCCCAGCACCACCAGTCGGAGCAGTAGCGGATCCAGAGGCCACGCAGGAAGTCAATCACCAGAATGGCCGCCACCGTCATCACCCTGACGCGTCAAAAAAGCCATAGATTTCTCACAAACTTAATCAATGATTGTTAAAAAATGTCACTGATTTTATGATGCATATGCAAAAGTATAGATGTGATCATATCTATGTCAAAATCACATATTTCATCAATTATATATGATTGTCAAAGGGTCATTGATGTTATGATGTCTATGCCACAATCATAGACTTGATCAATTATTGTCAAAATGTCACTGATTTTATCATGTCTATGATTTGGATCACTCACAGGTCGGTGGTGACGATTTTGGCGATCTCCTGTCCGATGCGCGTCTCCCAGCACAGGTCGTCGTAGTAGCGGACGCGAAACGGCATTTTGATGCCGATGCCCTGTGGGCGCGGCGCACTGGTGTAGTTCAGCGGGATGGGCGCCTCCGTGGTGGCCCAGTCGCCGGCGGGCCCGATCACGCGGCTCTCGTACACCGTCTCGGCGGGCACGTGCCCCGCCGGCGCAGCAACCACGATCGCCTTCGGGTTCTGGACGCCCACAATGAACGGCCCGAAGTGCGGTTGAATCTGACGGGGAGGGAGAAAATTGCAAAAAATCAATAGGATTTGAATGTCAACAACCGGGGGCCATGATCAAAAAATTTGGATGTAACCTGATCACTGAACAATCTTCTCTATTTTCGGGTACATGCAATTTGTAATACCATCTTCTAATGCCCAATACGAGTGAGTACTATAATACTTTTTGCTCGGCGTTGGTGGGCTCTGACGAAAAGGTGAATAAGATCATACATGCATACTAACTCATCTTAGAGATGACTAGCTTTTTCTATTGTCTGCTCTTAGGAGAAGCTACTACCAAGTCCAAAAAGTACAGTCAATTGGTTCATACACTGCTCGAACAAAGTTGGAACTTTTTTGTTTAAAAAGTCCACACCGCGTAAAATATTTATTATATTTTTGTCCCCTCCATCGATGATGAATTTCCGTGTCCTTTTCCCACCGTGGTCCACGGCCTCTGGGTGGTGTGGGGTGCGGCGGTGGGATGGCCGGGCAACGGCTGCAGACTGTAGACCACGTTGGCGGCGCCCTTCCCATCCGGCGCCGGGGTGGGCCTCTTCTTGCGGCGTCGGCCCATCGCCGGCCGAATGTTCGGGCCCCGTCTGGCGTGCAGGAACTGGCGCTTTTCGCGCCGCTTCTCCGCCGAGATGGACGCGAACAGGACGAAGGGGCGCCGCTGTCCGTCCGCCGTCACCACCTCGTAGTAGGTGCGGTTGCTCTGCGGCGAGTGCACAATGTGGAAGTAGCCGGGCGTGGGCGACTGCTGCGCGGCTGCGGCCGCCCACTGCTCGCTCAGCTCGTTGGCGCGCATCTCCGCCTCCAGCTTGTTCAGCTGCGTGAACAGGCCCGCCACCAGTGTGAAGTAGTTGATCAAGTAGAAGATGAGCACTCTACGACAAATCGAATGTTATTGGTTTGATCCAAAAAAGACCACCTTAACAAGTGGATGCGCAACGCTGTTCTCGGCCTGTACTGCTCCAGCTTGAGGATGAGCTCAAAAATGGGCGGGAACAGCAGAGTGATCAGCGCAACTGTGATGGACACTGCGTTCTTGAGAAGAGTGTGTTTCAATTCAATCAATCGAAAATAAATAAATCAATCAATCAATCTTTTTCACTTGTTTGATGAACGTGTCCTTCTCGGTGATTTGTGCCACCATCCAGATGGCCAGCATTGAGACGCCGATCATGGACATGATTGCCACGTTCACAAACAGACGCAGAATGAACGTTTTGCAGCTTAAATTGGAAGGCATACATATGAACTACTGCAAAGGACATACGTCCACTTCTGCTTGAACTTCTTGTTGTACTCCGTCGAAGCCTCCTGCAACAACAACAAAGTATGACATTTTGTGGTGAAAATACTCCAGCCAGTTGACTGGTTACCTTCAGTTTGATGACGTTGGCCATGGCCAGCGAAGAAGCGGTGTCGCTCTCGCCCAGATTGTAGTCCCATCCGTTGATCACCTGTAGATGCGTGATTTATCTTTAAATAATTGATTGTGGAAAAAGTAACAACTATGTAAAATGATAAATGAGTGTGAGTACTTTTATGCTATCACTTCAAATGTCTAAAACCAAAATCCAAAAATATAAATATTTCCACATTCACATTGTAGTACTGCTTGAACTTGATGGTTAGCAAGATTGCGGCATTCACTAAATTAAACTAACCCTTTGATTTCATTGGACTCAGCTTGACGAGAGGAATGCAATTACTTATTTTGGCAAGGGATGGGATTGTTTGTTTGTGATTGAACGTCTTGAACTTGCGGTCTTCGGAGTTCGAGCAGTACATCAGTGCATAAAAGCTTTAATTTTTCACAAACGTTCGTTTGGAATAACAGAAAAGAACCCCCGCGAAAGTGCATTTTGGACTGATCCCCACCTTCCACGTGAACACGTACTGCTCCTGTTTGCCGCTGCTCAGTTTGCTCTTGCGCGTGTTCGACGTCATCTTCTTGAGGATGATGAAGATGCAGAACACCAACAGGAACAAGTTGACGCACAGGTAGGCCACCGGCACGTTGTACGGGATGATGCCTTTGAGCACGGTCTCACTGCTGTAGAAGCCGTAGAACAGGTACGAGTACTCCAGGTAGCCGCCGAAGTCGAGCACCGTGTTCAGCTCGTCCGCCGACCCAACGTCCTTGGCCGGCAGCATTTTGATGTGCCGCGTGCGGTTCAAGCGCTGCGCGTCGTTCTGCGAGTCGGCCAGCCACTGAATAGTATGTATATGTGCCGAAATGGCATGGGGTTTACTTCCGGCACCACGACGAACATCATCATCAGCAGCGACGTGGTCACGTTTATGCCGAGCACCCAGCGCAGGAAGATGAAGTAGGAGGAGACGACGGAGCCGAAGTTGGACTCGATCTGCTTGATCTTGGACTCCCACGGGATCAGGTAGATGCTCAGGTTCTTGGCCCAGCGCCACGCCTGGTTCACGCGCCGGCCCAGCTCCACCCGGTACAGGTTCCAGCGCGACACGCGCGCCTCTTGGCGCTATTCAAACACAAATGTATGTGCCACTTCTACCCCTTCAAATTCCCTGCCTGCAGATATTGCCGTGCCACTTTGAGTGCGCGCCGTTTGCGGCGCATGGGCCACGGCTGGAGGCGCACCTTGCCGATGATCTCCTTGTGGTGGCGGATCTTCTGCAGAATGCGCTCCCGCGAGCCCATCGCCTCGCCGCCCTCCTCCTCCTCGTCCTCTTCCTCTTCCCTGCGCAAAAGGCCAATTTCATCTAATACCTACTTGCAATTTCTCCCATTTCTCTCAATTTTCATTCCCTTTTTTTTCAATTTTTCCTTTAAGCCTCTATCTTTAAGAGCGACCTTTTTATTTGATTAAGCACTTGTCAAAAACTGATGGGAGAAGCTGGGCCCAGGGGCTGGAGGGATGTAAAAGTCTTTCATTCACCATTTTGATTGATTTCTTTTGCTCCGGGCAGACACACGCGGAATGAGACGGGCAAAAAGTGGAATGTCAGGAATGAGCATTTGGGCGGCGAATAATGAGTGGAGAAATTGGAGGCCCTGAAGAGCCCCCATTAATTAAAAAACGACAACAACCAATTGTCCTTCCCTTCCATATGATTTGACGTGAAACACGAAAAAAGTTGTTTTGCCTAAAAGCACTTCCGGAGCACATCGTTTGGACCTTGGGTGAGACAGAGACATTTGAAGAGCCATAACTCCGCCAGAGTCTAAGCCAAATGCTTGAATTTGGATGCCATTTTGGGGGCAAAAGAGTGCTCTCCATTCAGTGGTCTGTTCAGCTCCCCAGTGGCCCGGGAAGTGGCCAAGTTATGGCCGAATGTTTGGAAATGGCCGATTTCCCTCCCATTTTGAGGCCATAACTCGGCCAAAACTGAACCAACCGATTCCGCCCAAATGCCATTTTTGATCGGGAAAAGCGACATATAAATAGTAATTGGAAATGACGCTCAAAGTTCGAACCCAACCATGGTAGCCTTCGATGGCGAAATCGGTTGAACTCTAAATTTACATCAGTGTTTTGCGTAATGATGTGATGATGCTAAAAAATTATTCATTCTTTGAGCCTATTATTTTTTTCACCTCCACGATTTCTTGTCGCTTAGACGACATACGACAGTTTTACTTTTTATTTTTACCCATCACCATCACTCACTCTTCGTCGTGTATCCTCTCGTGTTCCTCCTCCGTCTCCGGTTGCCTGCTGTGCCGGCGCACCATCAGTGCCACCAGATCCGACTGAAAATGGACGGGAATTGCCCCTCCCTCATCTTCTGGTGTTCGCCCACAATGATTGAGGAGCGCCGCGAGAGTCTGGAGGTGAGGTTCTCGGTGGCGGACGAGTTGGGCGCGTCGCCCTGTTCGGAGGTGGGCCGTCGCCGATGCTTCTCGGCCAGCCGCATTCCCACCCCGCTCGCGCTGGACGGTCGTGGCGCCGTCTCCGAGCGCTTCAGGAACTTGCCTTTGGACGGGGACCGCTGGCGATCGCCGCTGGAGTTGCGTCGCTTGAGACGAAACGAAGACCTCGCACTGGAGAAGTCGCCGCCCCCGCCGGTCGGACTGCTCGTCTCGCCGTCGTCGCTGAACAGCGCCGGCGCGTCGGCACTCGACTCCTGCTCGTCCTCCTCGTCAACGGGCTGCTGCTGCTCGTTGTACTCGCCGCCCAGCCCGAACGGCAAATAGCGACGCAGCCGTCGCAGCGAGTCGAACCCGAAATGCCGTTGCATCGTCGCAGCACAAGTGTCCAGCGAGTTCTCGTGTTCAAGTCATTTGGAATGGGCCAGTCTCGAACAGCTCGCTTGCTGAACAAACGAAACATGAGGAAAGTGACACTTTTTTTCCTTTTGGTCGCCAATGGCACATAATTGCATAAAGCACAACACATTATTGGCGGATTAGAAGGCCAAAAAGTGGTCTTCTATTCCCGCCCGTTTGGTGGACATCTCCCCCGCCAAATTGATTCGGAAGCGGCGCATTTGGGGTTGGGGAGTGAGCCGGGGAGGTGGTCCCCTGCAACCTCTGCAAGGGAGTGCCCCCTCCCGGGAGTAATTGACGAGACAATTGGCTGCTGGCTATCACTTCCCTCGCCCCGTGTCGGCGTCCGCTGCTCCCACAAATTCTTCCCCACCTTTGGCTGGCCCGGGCGACGGCGGCCGCCTGCCCCTGGCGGCTGGATGGCCATTCCCTCTGCGAATCGGTGTGCACCTCTGCCCATTCATTCAATTCATCAAACAACTGTCCTCCTCGCCGCCCAATCCCAGTGTCGACACTGTGCTGCTGCTGCTGCTGACATATCCGCCGCCCGCATAAATCTACTCGCCGCCCCATGGGGCGATGGTCCAAACGAAATTCTTTCACCGGCCGCCGGGCAGCTGGAACCTGGAATGGCCAACCGGTCAACAACAAAGGAAGCGAAGCACCAATTGGGAAGAAGTGAAATAGGGTGTGGTGGCGGAATTGGAAGCGGAAACAATGTGTGTAAATAGCGCCCAATTCCCAAGCAATTGGCCCCGGTACTGTTGCTGCCGTTGATTGATGAAGTGGGGAATTTGTTGAACCTGGGTGGCCAACTTCTCTTTAATCGCCCTCTTCTTCTTCACTGTTTAATAAAACATGCAAAGGGTAGATCAGAACAGAGCTTGCTTGGATTGTGAGGGGAATATCTGTGTGAACCACACTTCTCAGTTCTCATCAACAACGGAGTAGAGTAAATTAGTAGTAATAACGAAATAACGATCGATGAGCACACGCATGCATGAAATGTGTGGTGGGGTCAACGAGACAAAAATAACATTGGGCACTTGCTCTATTAATCCTCCGGGAGTGATCATTGATCACTCACTGATCGAGTGGAGTATTATTTGAGATGGGGGATTAATAAAGCTTTGTGGCTGATGAGTGCAGTAGACAACAACAATGATGATGATCCTCCATCCATTCATTCAATGCGCAAATGCAATTGCCAATGGGCCTGCGAGTATCAGCTGAGCCGGAGCTGCTCCAGTTCCTCCTTCAGCTTGTCCTCCGACTGTATCTTCTCCAGCTGGTTCAGCTCCAGCTTCTGGCCGGCCTCTCTGCGCCCCTTCAGCTTGCCAATGTCGTCCAGCTTCTTCTGCAGGGCGCGCATTTTCTTCTCTTTCTCCTCCGCCTCCGTTCGCGGCGGTCCATTCGCCGGCGCAGTGGGCCCTTTGGGCGGAGCGCCTCCCGCGCCCGGCTTTCGCAAGTGGGGCGGCACGTATTTGCCGGATGCCGTCAGCGCCCCCTTCGGCAGATGGTCCAGTGCTGTCCGGATCTTGCCGTTGGCCAGCCGATTCACGTTGTCCGCCTGCTGCTGCTCGGAGAGCTCTTCAATCACGAACTTGTTGTACGCGTCACAGGGTCGCCATTTCACCTGTTCAAACGCGCACTATTTACAAAGAATATGGGAAGGAAGGCAATGACATTTCCGGATCATAACGTGTAGCTAAGTGAGTCACTTAGTCATTTAGCCTAAGCTTAGTTTAAGCTTAGCTTATGCTTAAGCCTAATAATGTGCAGCCGATTAGGTTATCCTGACCCTATGCACCCTCCTACCTCCCAGAGCTCCTCCTTCTCGCACATGTACTCGTGGATCAGCTCGCCCTTGTACGACCAGAAGCGATAGCCGTTGTCGGTTCGGAGGCGCGGAGCAGTTGTGGAGGTGCTGAAGCGTCAAAACTCCATCATAAAGGCCCCAATCATTTTGCCCCAAAAACCAGATGTGTTGTCCGTCCGGTGCCCACGAGAAGTGCGTGGTGTGCGGCACACAGAATTGGCTGATCAACTTCTGGGTGGCCAAATTCCAGAACTCCATTTTGCCGGAGGCGATGTTGCCGAAGCCGCACGTCACCAGAATGCTCGACTGCGGGTTGAAGTGCAACTCGTTGCGGTGGCCTTCGCCCAGCAACCAGACAACGTCTCCGCGCAGATTGAACAGCGTCACCTGAAAGTGGGCAATGAATCGAATTTTGACGGGATTGGAGTTTGGTGAAGTCTGTTGATGTGATTCGACTATTAATCCGTTTGATCCCGCCTCTGACCTATTATGTAGATGGAATTGGAGTTTTCAGACCGCAAAACGAAGAATTAAAATAAGCCATCTATGAGTGATTTTTTCAGGGTTATGACGAGACTATAACAATGCTTCACATGAGAATGAAGATAATATGGACAAGCAAATTGACAATTCTCAAACCAAACAGCGGATAAAACCAAAAAAATCTGATTTGTTTGAGAATTGGCAGCGATGTTCTGGTTTCAAAATTTTATAAAGGTCCCGGGGGCTCGGTTCAGAGTTCCGACTTCTATCGGGTTCCGACCATTTTGCGAGCAAAATTTTCTCCAAAAACTGCCATATCATCGCGAACAAAACGATGCGATCAGATAAATCAAAATCAAATTTTATGTCCCGATTTGGGGGAACATATGTGTCGCAGGAAATCTTGAGAATCAGGAAATCCTGAGAATTTCTACACAAACATGGGGGAGAACCGAATAGAAGTAGACTAATAGATAGGGCCACTTTCATAGTCAATATCAAATATTTAGGCCCCCAAAACATGAATCTTAAAAGTTATAGACTAAAACCGGTTTTGGTCTAAAAACCGGTCTAACTTGGTTCGACTTTTTTGAAACCTTTAAACCGGTTATAAACAGTTTCTACGGATTTGGCAAACATAAATTCTCACTATTTCCTGATTCTCAAGATTTCCTGCGACATATGCACCTTGGAGGGCATGAACCCGTAGCAGACGGCGAACTCCCTGCCGCTGGGCGCCCACTCCAGACTGTGCACTGGGCCCTCCTTGTCCAGCGGCACCTGGAAGCAGTCGCCGCAGGACTTGGTCGACATGCAGTAGATGTGGCTGACGCCGTAGTAGGACTGGTTGGACTTGTCCACCTCCACAGAGGCCGTAACCAACAGAGAGGTGCCTGCGAAGTGTGGCGCTTATTAGATTTGGATTTCGGGGGCTGCTGTTTTGCCTTTGCCCCGGGTTCACTAACATACTCACATACAAATAAAGCTCGAAAGGGACCAAACATTCTTTTGAAAGAAACGTGAAACTGCAATTGGGCTAAAACCCCTTGTGAAAACACAATAGGTATTTATATGATGGCCAAAACCTGCAACAAGCAGTGGGAACTACTATATTTTTGCCGTTTTTGACTTAATATTTCGCCCAATCCTATTAAATCCGATCTCCACGCATTATTTTACTGGGCTCTACATAATGTCTAGTTGGGTTGAGCCCCTTCCCCCTGACCTTTCAAGTTCCAGTTCATTATGCAGCGATCGCAGTTGAACGAGGTCTTTGTGAACAGAATGTCCATGGAGTCGCTGAGGTTGCGCAATTGGATCATGGCCGGTTGATTCTGCGATGGAATAATGGGATCTTTCGTGCATTTTGCATAAATTTCCGCTCTTTAGTATTGGATCGAACAGATATTGTAGATCCAGGTCGACTCCTGGTCTTTTAATAGTAGATAGGTATTTCCCATCATCATTCGAAAATAAAGTTGAACAGTTAACAACGAAATTTGATTGGGTACTAGTTGGGATACATTCGTTTGTTGATCGTTCGAAAAGAAGTATCCGAATCAGTTTACTCCTTACTGCCTTTTTTCTGCACATCATACCTATTGCTTGGTTGTTGATATTCATTGATTCAATACTATACATTTATGTTCTTCACTGTTCAACTCAAAGAGCCCCCCGTGAGGTCAATATTACCAAATTATAGTTTTTTGTAAATGTGTGCATTCTCCAACCTTGGACGGTATAAAGCAGGCGACAAACGGAGTGGGCCCCGGACTGACGGTCAGCGAATGGACGTCCTTCACGACCACTTTGTTGGCAAATTTGGCTGCAAAATTTGGAAGTAAGCAAAAAGTGTGTAGAGCGCAAATACCAAAGTTTCCATTTTTGAAGAAGAGCACTTCCGAGCCCTGAACGCGCAGTGCCACTGACTCGTCTTCACTGAAATATGGCCTCCATGCGTGCTAAATTTGCGATTTGATTTCACCAAGTGCAATGCACAATTTTCACCTGTTTGTCCGCCACCAAAGTGGCCAACAGTTCTCTGTTTGGTATGGACCAAATTCGCAAATTTGGATTTGGCGTTTTTGTGGTTCCATCCGAGTTCATGCGAGAGCCGTAGATGACATATCTGGGACATGAATGGGGCCGAATCAGTGAGCAATTCATTAAATAAAAATTACGGCTCGTATGTGACCATGTAGCGGTCTTTCGGCGAAAAAATGATCTGCTGGGTCTTTGGCAACGGTGCAGAAAAGTACTCGCGACCCGTGGATGCCTCGACAACGACAGTTCTCGAACAAAATGTTGTTAATTTTCCCAAATTGTTACCCCTCAAAAGCAACCTGTTGGAATCACAATACGCGAAATAGACACCGCTATTGCTGAACACAAAGCATCGGCAGTGGTGATTTTTGGGATCCCTGGAACAGTTTAGTAATTTTGGTCTTTTATGCCCAATGCCTTATTACAGTGTATCGCCGATCAATTGTTGGGGTGTTCGAATTCCGCATTTCAATGAGTACCCGGAGGAGCCTCGGACTGCAAAAATGCATTTAATTAATTTTTAAAAATTAAAAAAAACCTGCATAGACCAAGTCGCACATGGCGTAAAAATTTAGTAGACTTTAATTAAGCCGTTGCGTTTAATAATCAAATATGGGAATGGAAGATGGGAAATGAAATTGAAAGTAGGCAAACAAAAATCTAAAAAAATAATATCAATTTAACCGTATTTTTCATATACAACTATCAATTACCAATACTAATAAAATTATAAAGCTAAAATAAAAACAATCTGCTGAAAGCTAATTGGCCGCCACCCAAACTCAAAATCAATCCAAATTCAAAACATGTCAATGTCAGATATCCTCTTCATCATCTATGTATATCTGATTCTGCTATTTATGTGCTTTCTGCTTCTCCGATTCCAATTTCCAAATGGAAATATTTTTTGGCAAAATATTACTTTTAAACACAAAAAGGAAAGTCAGAAACCAATACCCTTACACAAATCACAAAATCCAAAAATCTGTCAAAAATACGTCGAAGATTAAAGGGTATAACTAAGTAATTGAATTGGTTCCAAACATCCGAGCTACAGTTGTTCCGTGTATTGCTCAACGTCAACGGGCCAATGGTGAGATCATTATAGAATATAGAATCACCCAAATATATCTTAAACGTGTGATGGCTGATGCGTTCACTCAAGTGCAGGAAATTCGACCCCACCTGGTTGGGAAATGAATGGCGCAAACAAATGGCACGGAAGTTCACTCCAATTTATGATCAAAAAGATTTATGTTAATCGGCGACTGGAGTCGAAATAATTTTTTACAAAGTGAGCGAATAAACTATTAAGTAATTGTGTTAGTGTCATGTGTCAAAGTGAAAATATGAACAAAATCTCCCATTAACGGTTGTATCTGGGCAGTCGGGTCAAGTCTGCGCGCGACTCCCCATTCTTCGCTCGTGGAATTGATTCCCCGCCGGCCGTTTTGGCCAATGCCTTGTACATCTCGATTTGCGCCTGCGAGTCGTTCATCATTGCTTCGTCCCTCTGCTGCTGGCTCTGCCTTTGACGGTCAAGAGTCTTTCTGCGCAGCTGCACATCATCGTGCCGTTTGGAAGGCGCCACAATGTCGCCCTCCTGCTTGGAACGAGTGCGCATCAGCTGCTTCTGAAGGGGGAATACCATCTGGTGGAATGTGTTCGGTTGGTTCTCTCCCGTTCCTTTTACCTGGAGTCCGTCCAAAATGAACCCAAACTTGGAAGAGGACTTGCCCTCCGCCGAATACAGTGTCTCAACATCCTCACTGGACAGCTGAATCAAAATGAAACAAATGAGTCCATTGGATGTAAAACCAAATTGGGGAACCTTGTAGGGCACATGGTACTTGGCGAAGCGGTACATAAAGTCGCGCGTGTAGTCACTCTTAAACATCACAAAATGAACGATTGCGCTGTTTGAGAGCACTCACCCAGAGTTTGGCTCTGCGCGCCTGGTTGCTGGCCAGAGAGTCGATTTGCGAGTCCACCTGTTCATTTGGGTTTCTGCGTCGCTCTTTCAAAAGGGTTCTGAAAACTTTGACCTCAAATCAAAGCCAATAAATATCCTTGGCGTACGTCAATTGGGTGTGCGAGTGTTTGGAGTCGACCAGCCGCTGCTCCGGGTCGAAATCCCACTCGTGGACTCGCTGTTCCCCCAACAGCGTCGACTCCACCAGCTCCATGTGCTTCACGTTCACCGACTGGTAGGTGGCCGATGCACAGAGTGGACCCAACGCCTGGTCGCGACTCTCGACCGGGTCTCCCTCCAGAATTTGGGCGAATTTCTCCTGTGAGAAATGGCACTGGTAAATGCACAAAATGGTGTGGCGCAACCCACGTGTTTCTTCTCCAACTGGTTGCCCGAGAACACAACCTTAAAAGAGGACGAAATCGATCGATCGTCTTGTTGAGATTGAGAAACCAAAAACCTCCAAATGGATGTTGTAGAGCTTCTCTGCGGCACCAGTGCTGGCCCTCCCTGAGTGGTGAAGGCCCTTGCGCAGTTGTGTCCGGAAGGCGATCGCGTCCCGACACTGTTCCTCCGCCGCCGACAGCTGTTCGGCCAGAACTTCGTCCAACTCGTCCACAACGCGTACCAGGTCCGAAAAACTGGAATTCTCCGTCAATTGGAACAACCAGCAGGACATGCTTTTGGCACTTGCACTGACCAGATCAAGCCGCGCTGGTACCAACGCGCGAATTGGATTGCGATGAAGAGGCGCCGGTTCTCGTTGGTCCACTGGCGGTGCACAAAGAAGACCATCTCGCACCGTCGGTAGTCCTACACAGTGCCCATGTTTAGTGCCGATTGACGCCGCAATTCACGTCCTACCTGTTGTTCTTGGTCTCCAGAAAACAACGAATTTGTGCAGTGCTGCTGCTGACTGGACTGGGGCGTCTGACTTGCATCCGAGACGTCCAGCACTTCGCGGCTCCACTCCTCGTCTTCCCCCAGGAAGGTCAACTCGGCCTCGATCGCCACGTAGTGCTTGTGCAGACTGTCCATTTGGTCGTTGAACACGGGGACGCACTGTCGCTCTCGCACTATTTGGACCGCGTTCAGGACTTGCAGCACCACACTTTCGTTCCACTCCCGGTGGTGGGGCAGGACGCGCAATATCTCATTGCGAGCACTGTGGTTCGCATTCCACTGGACGGAGAGCCGAGACTCCACTGGGGTGGATGGGTTGCTCAAGTATAAGACAGAAATATTGATTACCTCCAATGTTGGCCTTTGCCGCGTCAAAATCTCGCCGATTCTTCATAAAAGGATGCAAAAGAAGTTGATTGGGCGAACAACGTTCGGCCGCATTGACGACAAAGCACTGTTCCAGGAAACTCTCGACATGCGGGTCATAAACCTGCGCAATGGATGGATCATTTGTGAATTAGCTTTTAAGTGACCTTATCTCCCATTGTGCTTGGATCAGTCTCGGCCAAAGTCGGGGGCAGCTGGGTTCCATCGAGCTGCAAAGTGGAAATACAAAATTGGTTGTTTCTGGATTGGAATTGTCGCACAAATTCGGCTGCCAGCGCTCTCATCTCATCCCGCGTGTAGCGCAGCCTTTTGCCTGTAACCATCTCCAGCACAAGCAGTCCCAAGCCCCTGCGCAAATGTTTAGAAATCAAACATCAATTGTGCTCCATTGAATTCCCAATTCCCTTATTACCATGTGTCCAGGTTCTCCTTGACGCGATATTTTGGGGACGGATCTGTTGGCTGCGCTTGGAATGCTTCCGGAGGAAGTCGACTCGAATCACCGGTGAATTCCCAATCTCTGGAAGAGATTGCGCTTTACGCAAAAGCTCCAAATATGGACTCACGAAGAGCCGATTGGGCGAGAGTGCAGAAATGCGCCGAGCTTGACCGCACATTTCTCGTCAACGAACACACTTGAGGAACCGATTTGAGTGTGTACAAGCTTCTTCGAATTCAAGTAATCCAGGGCAGCAATGACCTCGTGGAGCACGTAAACCACGGCATTTGGTCCGAAAACGCCTGTCTCCTTGAGGCATTGGTACGCGCGACTCTGCGACCAGTCCGAGCTCTTCTTTCCGCTCGCCGCTTGAGGGTCGTAGAAGGCGACGGGAAAGTGTCGTCCGCCGGTCTTTTTGAACCTAAAGTATCGATTTATTTTTATTCCCAATGTTTCTTTTCCCAACCGATGCATAATGTCAATCCTGTCGCGAAGAGTGCCAAACGGAGACTGCAACAATCCAACGAATTGGCGGTGGCCGAACGCCGCGAAAAGCCCAATGGTGTTTGCATGGTGGCCGAGATGGTCAAGGATGCGAATCTCTTGAATCTGAACATTCACATTACTCTGACTAATTAACAGTGTGTTTGGTACATATCACCAATCGATAACAGTTATTGACTCCAAATGAATGCCCAAATCAAACAAATTACAATGGACCGAAGAGTTTCTTCATTTCTGAGCTCCACCAGTCGAAGTGCATATTTTTGCGCTGTATTGTCCGCCACCAGTATTGTCTCATCGACCACAACCGATTGCTGGTCCGAATATTGCTCGAGAGTCTTGACTTCCTTGAATTGTAGCGCATCCGTTTTTCTGAGAGTAACAGCTTTGAGAAATCAATGATTAATTTAAAAAAAACCTCGGATTTGCATCATTCAGACTGTTGCTCCTGTTTCTTGACGACATTGGATGATCTTTTGATAGAATTTGCTTGTTGTTGGTCATTGTGGACGAGAATGAGAAATTGTTCAGAAGACGATGCATAGAATTAGTGGACGTTGAGTTTGAGTTGGTCTGCGAGACGAATCGATTCGAGGCCATTTTCTAAACAACAAGTCCAAGCTTAGCCATATCTCATATTAAGTAATTAAGTAAAAGTTGAATTACTAGGTAAGCTACATAATATTATGAAAATTTCTTAATCGGTAATCGCTAATCAATAATCATAGTTATGTAGATAAAGAATCAGATAATAGACTTAATATAAATATAATAGAAATACGGTGATGACCTGTTAACTTATAATTATGAGTTATGAATGAAACTGATGCTGATGATGGAAACTTGAAAAAGTGAATTAGGCTAGGTAGGTCGTTATGAATGAAATTATGAAATTGATGATGAAAATTGAAAACTTGAGAACTGAGAAGTGAAAACTGAAGTTTCCGACGGGTCAAAGCGGACATTTCTGCTGGTCTGGCATTTCGCCTTATCTCTCGCTTTTTGAAAATTTCTCTCGTCGCTCTCCACTTTTGGGGTTCTATTTTCCCCTAAAATAAACGAAAATGGTGGTCCACTTTTGGGGTTCTATTTTCCCCTAAAATAAACGAAAATGGTGGCAATTCAAATAATTTGGCAAAATATATTTACAATTTCAAAACGGCGAATATTTAATTTATGTTTATTGTTTAGACTAGGGTTGTCAAATGGTAAATTTACCGATAAAAAATGATTTTTTACCGCCCCTTATAGCTTATAGGATCGGTAAAAAATAAAATTCACTTCTTGGGAACCGATTTTTTTTATTTTATGGTTTTAGCTTGTACAATTGAAGATGGGAGGCTGTTCCAGCAGTTAAGAGATCTGTTTATGAAAGAGTTTG
>VAHH01000865.1:0-18835 GCA_013357305.1 Radopholus similis | reverse complement strand
CGTACCGGGGCTGAAACGATGGGGCTGAAATGGTGGGGCTGAAACGGCGGGGCTGAAATGGCGGGGCTGAAATGAGCCGGTCCGTATTTTTTATACAAATACTTTTTCGGGAAAATAAAATATTTTCTGAATCCGACGTGTTTGATGGATAAAAAACCTTTTTGCCTCATGATCATGAGTGCGTACAAAATCAATCCCAAAATTGTAAATTTTAGTGTTGGACGGCTATTTTAACGTTGATTAATTACTAATTTACCTATTTACAACGCATGAATATGAACCAAGAACAGGAGTGCATCCCCACATTCAAACTTGTGCTGTTGGGTGATGGTAGTACCGGAAAGACCACATTTGTGAAGCGCTTGGCGTGGAATTTCAAATGGAAATATTACAGTGGTTAGTTTTTCGCCTCACTCTATCAGAGTCATTCATTGTTAAATTTCAGTGACTCAGGCGTTTGAATTTGAAGTGCATCCATTCGTCTTCCGCACTAGCCGCGGCCTAATTCGGTTCATCGTATGGGACCCAGCCGGTGAAGAGTATTTTGGTACACTTCACGACAGATACTACAAAGGAGGTTTACAATTAAAATGATCGGTAGAAATGTACAGATAAAGTGCGTTTATTCAGGTCAATGTGCAATTATCATGTTCGACGTGACTGAGCGTGTAACATATGAGGATGTACCAGGTTGGTACAACGATTTGGTTCATGTTTGCGGGAACATCCCAACTGTACTGCTTGGCAACAAGGTAAAAGAAACTAATACTCATAGGCATAAGAGAAGATTAAAATGATCAAGAAATCGAATGTCAATATTATTTCGAATTTAGTTCGATGCCAAGGACAGAAAAGTGAAGGCCAACAGCATCACCTTCCATTACGAGAAGAACCTTCAGGTGAAACAAAGATTATCAATCCACATCTATAAAAATCAAATGCGGTTTTAGTACTACGACTTTTCGGCCAAGTATGACTACACCTTCGAGAAGCCATTCCTTTATTTGGCACGCGAACTGCTCAGAGACCCGGACTTGGAGTTCGTTGACATGCCCGTGCTCGCTCCGCTTCCGCCCCAGGTGCAAATGGAACCCTCTCTGGCGGCCAAGCACAAACAGGCGGTTGTCGTTTTGAAATCGAAGTTAAATTTGAGTGGACTTTCTAATCTAGGCACATTTCTCCGCAAAAGAGGCGCATCAGGGAAAGCAAAGGCAGTCTGTTGGAGAGCGGTTATTGGGCTTACGGACATTCGCAGTCACACCACAGGTGCTGATCTCATTTGATGTGGTTTGCGTTAACTCGTTCAAATTTAATATTGAGAAATTGGTTTGAATTTTTGCCAGACCTTGACTTATTTTGTTCTTCATCTGGACATCTCGAAATTTAAATTGTGGACTTTCTAGGCACATTCCTCCGCGAGATGGCTGGCTTATTTTGCCAGACCTTGGCCTTTACTATGTATATTTTGCCATCTCTCGGTTCAGTTAACCTTTGGTGATCTTAGGTTCAAACCTCGTCTGTGTTAATAAATTTTTTAAGGGGCATTATATTGTTAAAATTTTATTTATTGAAAATTTAGTCGAATTTGGATCTGCCACAACATGCGGATTTTGCGCGGGAAGGCGGAAGTGATTTCAGCGTTCAGTGCAGTTATCAGCAAATGATCTCGACACCAGCAGAAAGCGTTTATGTAAGAATTAACACGAATATTAGGCTTTTAGAGGAGAAAACAATGAAAAGGAAGAAGAGAAAGGAGTTTAAGAGAAGTAGAATTGATGAGAAGAATAGAGGCAAAAGATGAAGGATAGAAGAACAGTAGGAAGAAGAGAAGAGGAAGAGAAACAGAAAGACGAAAGGAAGAAAATATGGCCGAAGAGGAGGAGAGAAGACGATGGAAATGGGAAGATTTGCACCACTCTTTGAACGATAAGAAAGTCCCAATTCTCAGAATGACCATCTTAATTGATCTCATCTTATTCCAGTCGAATCAACCACCAGAGAAGACTTCCACGGGTGAGGACAGACCGCGATCCACGGACAACACCAAACGGAGCAAAATAAAGGTTTTTCTAGTGAATAGGCCAACTATTATTTTTAAATCGGTTATACAGCATTGGAAACGAGTTGCGGTCGACCATTTCCACCGGCGTTCTCTTGGCATAAGCTTGAGCTCCGATTCATCGTTTGGCTCATCGGGCGCAGTCCAGTCCAACCTGACCCTGGCGCAGCAACAAAAAGATCTGGCGCGCCAAAAGCAGGCCTTGGCCCAGCAAGAACAGAAAGTGGCGCAGAAAGTGGCGCAGCAGAAACAAGCCCTGGAAGAGGAAACGGAGCGCCAAAAGCAGGCCCTGGTCCAGCGAGAACAGAAAGTGGCGCAGCACAAACAAGCCCTGGAAGAGGAAACGGAGCGCCAAAAGCAGGCCCTGGCTCAGCACGAACAGAAAGTGGCGCAGCACAAACAAGCCCTGGAAGAGGAAACGGAGCGCCAAAAGCAGGCCCTGGCTCAGCACGAACAGGAATTGTCGCAGAAACTGGCATATCGAAGAGAGAAGCTGGCGCAACGTGAACGGGAAGTGGAAGAGGCAATTGCGCGACAAGAAGAACTGTCTTTGGAGCACCAGGAACGGGAACTGGCAAAGGAAAGGGCGCCGTGTCTGGAGGTTATGATCATTTGTTGTGAATTGAAAATGGATTAACATCCGGCACTTCCAGTGGTTCGAAGGGGGCGACGATCGGATAATGGGGGGGTCCGAAGGCAGATTGAAGTGGAGCAATTGCTGAAAGCGGAGACGGCCAAGACCGAAGCCCTATTGCTGGAGGAGAAGTTCAAACAGGTCCGAACATGTGCCTCTCTAGAATTTTTAGCAATCTCACTGAACAAAAGGTCACATTGTGAATTTTCCAACAATTCAGATGCAGCAGGACGAACACCCTCTCAAGTCTTGTATGCGGAAAGACTCTGGATCGAAGAATGGGGGAGGAGACCACCGCAGAGTGCCTTTATGTTCTCCAGTTTGCTGCTCAAATTTCAACTCGTCAGCACCATACGGGTTAGCAAACTGTTTTTGTGATTCTAAAGATATTCAAATTGTCCAACATTTATAAATGCGCAAATGTTTTAGTGTAGCCTCGTCGTCCATGCCATTCACTGATCGAACCAACGTTTGAACGAACAGAAGTTTAAACCGATTATGAAATTATCTCTAACTTAACTCATTTAACTTAATCTTTGTGGCACTCTAGTCTTATACGTTGTTTTTTTCCCCATCAAACCCCCCTTGATGTTGGTGTCAATCGATAGAGCTCGGCGAGCTGATTCGAACTAGGGGTGGGAGAAGTTGATCTGACCAATCTGGACAAAGTTATGACATGTCAAAACTTCAGTATCTACCGACATGTATAATGCACATTAGACTTAGACATAAGCATAAGCTTAAGTATAAGCTTGCCTAGGCTTTAAGCCAAAATAGCCCACTTGGCTACACCTTATCCATGGTTTTGTCAACTTTGACATGGCATAACTTTGTCCAGAATGGTCAGATCGGCCTAATATTGGTGTCATTCGACTCAGCTCGTCGAGACGCGTCGAATGAGCTATAATTTGTATGTGTGTTGTGCAGTGGTTGCCGCGCAACCAGCAACTAGTTGTTGCGCAACTCGGCGCAACTTCTCCCACCCCTAGTTCGAATCAGCTCGCCGAGCTCTATCGATTGACACCAACATCAAGGGGGGTTTGATGGGGAAAAAAAACAACGTATAAGACTAGATAATCACTTTTGTATTTGCATTTTTGTCACATTTTTTATTTTTCAACCAGTCGATTTTGTGCGAATAAAGAACTAAGTGAGAACCCTTTTGAACCAAATCCATCTGTGATAAGCATGGAAAATGGGCGCTCAACAGTTTATTCATAAATTATAATATCGCGTCCAAAGTTTTTACGAAAAATCACAAATATATGAAAACATGGAGATGGGAGCATTAAATGTGTCAAAATATATAAAATAAATGGATGCGGTGAAGCGAAGGAGAAATCAGCCAAATACATAATATTTTGAATAAGTGGTTGGTGGCATGTGCCTGAATGCTGATGTCATAGTCATGGGTGAAGGACTTGGGGCGCACTCGTGTGCAACTTTGGGCCGCATTGGTTAAACTAAATGTGTAACTGAAGAACTAGTACTAGACTAAAATCTCTTCGTTGGACCTGCCCAAGCTTGCATTCGAGGCTTGGGCTTATAAGGTTATAAAGGGCGGCTATTCGTGTGGTTTATATGTTTTTTACGGGTCAACATCAAATGCCTTTGAATTTTGTCGGTCGTTGTGTGAACCATCTCCTCTCCCCGAGTTCCTCGTGGGCACCGCTCATTCCGCTCGCCCTATCAGCGCTTGATGACCACCTTGGCGTTGGCGGCGCCGCCACAGCGACAGCTCTGGCGCAGCAGCTGGTTCTCGCGCTGCAGCCGTGCATTGGTCTCCTCCAGCGCCCGGATCTTGCGCTCCTTCTTCTCGTTGTCCTCTTGGAGCAGGTGCAGCGTCTGCTCCTTGGCCTCCTGCAGCTGCTTGGCCTTCTCTCTGCTGCGACGCACCGCGTCGTTGTTCTGCAAAATAAAAACATGTCAAAGTGGATCTCATCTTCTTCCTATCAGTCTAACCTTTTGTCGCTTGATCCGGTAGACCGGGTTCAGCTTCTCCGCCTCCGGCTTTATGCGGTACTTGCGCGGCTTTGTCAGCCTTGTTGTCGTCGCCGAAGTGGAGGCCATTTGGCCGGCCGACATGATGCTGCTGGTCACGCTGGACTCGCGCGACGTGGGCACAGTGCCACTGCCGCCGCCCATTCTCATTTCGCTCTGGTCCTGCAGTCCCAAGTGTGCAAGCCGTACTCGCATACCGGCACTCACATATTCCGAGATGGGCTCCTCCTTCACGTGCACTTGCTGCACTGGATATGAGCAACGCGACGTGCTGGGCACGTACGGGATACTGTCCAGGTTGTCCAAGTTCCGCGAGTAGGAGGCGCGCTGGCCACTGTGCTGCGCTATCAGGCCATCCCCATGGTGGTGATAGTCGTGCCCGCTGGTACCACTGTATTCATTCGGCACACTGGCGTAATCGCCCATGCCCAAGTCTGGATAATTGTCCAACAGACTCAACAATTCGTCGGAGCGCTTGTCCAAACCATGATGTTGGTGGTGGTGTTGGTCGCCAAACATCAGGTCAGAGTATTGGTACTGCATGTACAGCGCGTCCTCCTTTTGCTTCTCAATCTCGTCGTCGTTCAGATTGTTGTTGCCAGGCATCTCCTCCAGAGGCGAGCTGTTGGTGTCGTCGCCCACAAAGTCGATCAGGTTGAAGCTCTGGTCGCAGGCCCAGCTCTGCAAAGCGCACAAATATTGACATTATTTGCCTTGTTACTTGTCTTATGGATGATCAGTGATCATCTATCAATCAGAGTTTGCACTATGCACTTATCCGACAATTGTATTGGATCTTCAATATTTAACTACATATATATGAACTATACTCTACAAAAGATCTGCTTTATTCAATGCGATGCCCAATCTATAGGTTCCAATCCCAAGTCAGTGCTATAGAATAAAGAATAAACTAGTAAAGCTAAAGCTCTAGTTACATACTTAAATGCTAAGAAACTACCAAATCTCAGATTTAATGCTATGTAGGTTGTGCGAACCCTGTGGATTTAAATGAACACAATTAAATAAAAATAGAAACCTCGAATCCCGCATTGTCAACTCCGCCGAATCCTCCGTCGTCTCGCTCGTTCGCGGTGTTGTCACTTCGGTAGGTCATGTTGTTGAGATTCATCATTTTGCGATTAGAATTATTAGACATGCTGTGTTTATTTGATTAGCAGTCCTAAAAACAGAGGGTTCAGCCTAGTGTAACGTGGAATAAAAAAATGGGAGATTACTAATGGAAAGGGCGGCTCCGCCAGTCAAAAATCGTGAATGAGCAAAGGAATGTGGAATGGGACGGACAGGGCCCCGCGGCTGGACACAAACAATGTGGATTTCGAAATCGCAGCGAAAAGAGAATGTGCGGGAATGTGCTGTGGTGGGCCGGGCAGCGAGATGGTAATGCAAGATAAATAAATGCAATGCAAGAAGACAAGACAAGGGGCAACGCGGCAATGGCTAGGCATGGCAGAGGAAAGAGAAAAAGCAAAGAAGTGTGAGTAGAATGAGCGCGGGCGGGCGGCTGCTGTGTGTGTGGGGGGTGAATGCGACGAACCGATGAATCACCATGGGAGCGACGCACACGTCGACCCTAGTCCCTAGCCCCTAGCCCTATCCATAGCCCCTCTCTTTTCCATTGCTATACGGCTGCTCTATTACTCTATTAGGCAGTTCCGCCACATTCCGCTGCGCTTCGGCTGTCTGTCGCTGGCTGTCTGCAGAAAAATACATAAAAGAGAGGGCGACATTACGTGTGTTATGCAGCTAGGCATCGCTACGCTATGGCGGAAGAAGATGAGAGCAAGCAGAACGACAAAACATTAAAACATTCGGAAATGTTTAATTCCATACCAAATACTGTGAAAAACGTAGTCTTGTTAGAGCTAGACAGGACAAAGTCGTTAGCTCCAGCTTCCAGCAGTTCGCATGTCTCGGTCTCTGCTGCTAGCCGCAATGCATTTCGAAATACCATAAGCACGTATGCGTGCTTTTATGAGGCACACGTGCATCCAAAAATGTCTCTGCTAAACACCTCAATGCTCATCACTCAAAGCTCAAGCTTCAAAGTACTATATGCTAAGACTTTTTTAAGGACAAGGTTTACAAGTTTACGCCATCATTCATCGTGATCCTTTATTGCTCTCACGTGCATGCTACGACTCTATATTTGGTTATTTGGCGTCACTGTGGTTGTAAAATGTACACATAAATTGCAATGACGTCATTCGTCGCTGCAGTGCAATTTCTCTCATTTTCTTCGACAAATGAAACCAAATGGCGGCACATTTCGAGGAAAACATTTATGCTTAGGTAGTAAGTGGCTTGGGATGAAATTAGAAGCAATAGATAAGTAGAAGTAGCGACCTCAAATATTAATTATATGTAAGTGATTAGCGCTGGGTAAGAGTATTTTGAATAATTTTTGGCAAACAGAAAGTGAAAGGAAGGGCGGCGGCTAAGGCTAAAACGTCGGCAGAGAAGTCTGAGTCATTTTGTTTTTCCATCCATCCGCCGGCTAGAGTGTCGCGGATCCGGGAGTTTGGGCCCCTGCCGTGACAGGGGTCGGCGCACTGGGCGCCGCTTGCTCCTCCAGTTTCGTCCGGTATTTGGTGAACACTGCGGCGATGATCTCGCCCACGAGCAGGTCGCCTCCGTTTGTCTGCAAAGGCAAAGGCAACTGTGTTTGGCGAACAAGAGATGGAACTTGTAATTAATAGATATGTATTGATTGGTTCCACACATTAAACTTCGGAAAATGGACATGGCCAAGCTTGACTGTGGTCTGGGCAAACTGGCCCGAATGATTCGAATTCGAGACTTTGTTGACTTCAACCGATCAAAATTGACTGGATCGAATTGATCTGGCCTGGTGTTATTCAAAAAAGACAATACCCAAACTATCAGCTCCCTGTCCCTGGCCCGTTGATTCGATTGATTCTAACAGATCAAAGCTGACATGGATGGTCATCTAATTTGAATTCTATGAATCAAATTCCGCTTGATCGATCGATTTAGCGATTGAATTTGATTAAACGTGAACTGTCTTAAAGTTGACTGATCAGATTGAACTGCCTCGAATTCATTTGATCAATGGCTGATCAGTGATCATAGATCACTGATCACCCATTTTAATATCGTCCGTGCAAGCGAGACCTGGATCATGCGCAGCAGGAACACGCCGTCGGTGCGCAAGAATTGGCGCACGAACGAGTCGATTGCGCGTTGCTCACGGTGCGTGGTGAACTCGCCGATGGCGCCCACGCAGCGCAGGTACTTGGCCACGTAGTTGCGCTGGCGGCCCGGCACCAGGCTGGCCACGGCCCAGTAGAGGAGGCTCAACAGCGAGAGGGCGCCCACAAACAGGAACCAGAACCAGAAGAAGATGTAGATCTTCTCGTTGAACATGCTGCAATCGGCCAATGGGAAGGGAATGGACACAGACTAACTAGTCTTTGCTGGACACTGAAGGCTTAGTTTTAGAATTTTAATTTTTAACTTCAGAAATAAAAATCGTAAAATAGCATTTTTAAACAAACAACTTTGGAACGACTAACAATTTTATTTTATTTTTTGGATTGACCTTAGAAAACCTATAACCAATAAGCAATAGTAAAGTAGTTTTGGAAGGACCTTAATTTTTGGATAATTTTAAGAAATAAAAATCTTAAAAATTATTTTTTAAACGTATAACTTTGGAACAAATAATATAAAGTAAGTACTTATTTTAATATTTCTTCTTCAGGGCTAAATGGCTAGAAAATTTTTCAAAAAAATTAAATTTTCCATAGGGCTGTTTCAAAAATGTAAAATTGATTTTTACAGCCTGGCGCTTAAGAATTGTTTGAATTTTGAAAGCTACTTGATCATAAGCACGCATTGCACCGTCCAGCGATGGATGTTGCCGAGGACGCGCACGTTGAAGTCGCACATGGTGACGCGCGGGAAGTGGCCCGATCTGGGTATCAACTTTTTAGGTCCAATATTTTGCCACTTTTTGGGTTTGGGCAGGAAGGTTTTTGAAAAAAAATGTATTCTAAAAAATTGCCAAAATAATTTTATATTAAATTTTCAACTTTAGGTCCAAAATTTTGTCACTTTTTGGTCAGAAAAATTTAAAATTTCAAAAATGCCAAATCTGGCCACTTTTGGTTTAAAGGCGGAATACAAATGCTCTTCGATTCTCACTCGCTCCACTCGCGCCCGTTCCACAGGTCCTGCAGAATGCCGACGCCCCAGAACGTGTACTGGGGCCCCAGGAAGGCGTTCAGCACCACAAACTGCAGCACCACGTTGCCCACGTAGAGCAGCTTGGTGAACAGGTACAGCAGCGTCAGGTAGACGCCGTTGCGCTTGCCCAGATTGGACAGCACCATCGCCGCTGGAATGTGATGAAAGTTTGAAATTCAATGGCACAAATTTTTAGAAAATAGTGAGCAGTCACCGATAATTATTGGTGAACAGATTTGCGAATTCTCGATCAGATCAATGATCAAGAGATCTTAAAACAGCAGATGCTTTAGATGTGGCCGAGATAATTACCATTTAATCTAGTTGCAGAATGATATTAGTGAGCAAAGCTCTATTATTCCTTTATTCCTAAAGCAAGAGAACATTTTGTTTCTTCTGGAATACTGCACAAATTGTAAATTCATAATCTTAGAAGCTTTTTTGGACTAGAATGAAAAGAAGTTTTGATTGCCAATGAAAAGTGTCTACTCTTCGATTCGCTGTTGAATCTGCTTTTACGCTTTCTCCTCCAATAACTCGAATAGTATGCGCTTGCCCAGATTGGACAGCACCATCGCCGCTGGAATGCGATGAAAGTTTGAAATTCAATGGCACAAATTTTTGAAACAGTGAGCACTGGAGTGAACGGGTTTGCGAATCTCGATGCCATCAGCAGATCTTAGATCTACTGGCTGACATGTTCAAATGATCACAGATACCCAAAAGAGGATCCGCACAATTTTGGCGCCATAGGCTCTAATTCCTTCAATTTTAAGTAACGTTTCTTTTAGAGTTGGTTTGATTGCTAAAATGTAAAAGTGTCAAAATTTGACCTTTTGGTTGATATAAAAGTATTTCAAATTTGAATAATAATGGACAATACCAATGCCCATTGATTGGACCAGTAACGAAGTAACGATCAAATCTGTTGGTCCGATCAGTGCTTTTATTTAACAGGTTTTAAGGGGTGAGTCGGGGTCTGGAGAAGGGGACAGCTGTGCCGTCGGGTGGTCGGACAATTGGGCACCAGATAATTTTGGACAATTGGGCACCGGAAATCCGGACAATTGGGCACCAAATTTTTATTTCAAATACTCAAATTTTCATAGAACTACATGTTAGGCTTAGACATAAGCTTAAGCATAAGCTTGCCTAGGCTTTAAGCCAAAATAGCCCACTCGGCTACACCTTATCCATGGTTAAAAAATTTCCCAATTGTCCGAGTTTTTGAACTGGTGCCCAATTGTCCGGATTTCCGGTGCCCAATTGTCCGGTAATCGTGCTTCGGTGGGAATCGAACCCACGGAACCCCCGAATTTGAACTGGAGCCCAATACAATTTCACAGCAGCCCCGTTGCGCACCCACTCACATGTCTTGAGCTCGCGCTGCATCTCGAGCGCCTCCATCAGGTGGTTGGCCGCCTTGTGCACTTGGGCGCCACGCGTGCCCTTGTCAAACTGTAAAAGAAGGGACCACCAATTTGGAGGAATGGAATGGGCGCAAAAAGCAATCCGCGAATAGCGAATACCATTTACAGTTTATACTGTTTTTGAACGACAGACATTTCATTCAATTGTTCAACCTCGGCCAGACAGACGGTCGCACTAGGTATTGGAGACTCTTTAATTCAGAATTCAGACTGCCGTTCAAAAACAGTATACACTGAATTGTCCATACCTTCTTCTTCACCATGGCCGCACTGTTCAGCACGCTCTTCACGTTGATGCCTGTGGGGAAAATTGATGATTCAATACACTTAAAATTCGGAACAACAAGTATTGGCACTTTTATAGCGTTTGAGTTGCACCTCTGGAATAGTTCCATCGCTATCGCTCGTCTCATCGCTATTTCGAGTGGATTCTTCAAATCGATAAGGTGCCGAAGATAAAAATATCGATTTTTTATGTTTTTCTTTTGACGTTGCGAATCGGTATGGTCCGATTTTTAAAGCAAATCGACAGCGATGGAGAAATAATTCCTACGCCAAATTGGTAGAAAACTTTGCTGATTTTTTCATTTTTCTGAAAAATTCATAAGGGGGAACAACAAACGGCTTCAAATTGTATAGCTCATTCGACTCGACGCCTCTAGATGAGCTTATTGGAATGGTAGTATCAAAATCAGAGGACGCTCTCTTCAATCTTAATTTTATACAATTTTAGAATTTTATGATTGGAGGCGCATAGGTACTATACCCTTAGACAAACCAATTTGAAATTAGCGCAGTTTTCTTAACCAAATTAGCGGAGGAAAATAATCCGGAATCGATAGGGGCAAGCATGGGCCGAATAGTCCAAAAATCGGCCAAGTTATGGCCAAATGTTTGAAAAAATTGGGGATTTTTGGAGTTTTTGGCCATAACTCGGCCCAATCTGATCCAATCAATTCCGTCACAAATGCCATTTTGTAGGGCTTCCAGAGGGTGCTATGTCATCAGTTAAAAAGCGCAAAATGTAAATTGTCAAAAGATTATTTAGCTTTATCTAGGTAAGCTAAGCTTAACTTGCTTAGGTACTTTAAACTTTAAGCTGAGATTTAAGCTAAGCTAAGCTTACCTAAGAACTAAACAACTTTAAGCTGAGCTAAGTTTACATTTTGCACTTTTTAACTGATGACATAGCATGTTTCCGGTCTTCCTTCCAGTATCCAACCAGTCTCTCTTCTAGCTCTATTTCTTGCCCAATTCGTTACCGGTGTTGAAGTTGCACGCCTTCCAGATGAATGAGGGCAGATAGAAGAGGAAGGCCTGGGCGGCCAGCACCAGCGGCACCCACTGGTAGTAGCCGATGAAGATGGAGTCCCGTTGCGCGTACGAGTCCGCAATCTCGTCGTCTAGCGGCAAGAAGTAGGTGCCCTTCACGAAGCAGTAGGTCTCCGTGTACCTGGCACACACAAACCATTAAAAGTCATCCCGGAGAGGCAACAATTTTAAAAGTGTGTACATAAAATTGTAAAATAGAAAATACAGGTAGGTTATGTTGCACCCGATGGCAATTAGTCAGTTAATTCAAATATAAGTAATATTTTTAATGGTTAAATAACCAATAACGTAATAACAATGTTCAGCAATTATCATTCTTCTATCAATTAAAATTTAGACAAATACTTTAAAGCGGATCGGATACCCATCCAACTCAGAGCCGAATTCCCACAATCGGGTGCAACAGTTATAAGCAGTTTTTGTACACTTCAAACCAATGCCACGGGTCAATCCCCATCCCGACGGCGAGAGTCATAAGTCCGGAAGGAAAGGAGCTGGCGATTTGATATTAATGCCAATAGATGGAGCTTTGAATAAGCAACAAATAATCCAAAAAAGCGCTTTTTGATTGGTCCATTTTTGGCAAAGTTATGGTCAAAAAACTTCAAAAATAACGCTTTTCAGACTTTTGGGCCATACCTTGACCAAAAATTGGGCTTGTCAGAAGCTGAATACACCATTCGATAGAGAACATCTCATGCTTTTGAAATGATATGGAAATAAATTTACACTACCCATTCCTTCCAGAGTTGTGTTTCAAAATCTTCTCCACCGCCGGGATGGGGGCGTGTGCGAATGCCACTTTTTAATTTGATTTTTTCAAATTTAATCTATAGCCGAATTGATTTGACTCACTTCTCCCAGGCGCCTGTGAATTCGGGCGGAACCCAGCACTGGAATTGGTGCCAATGTGAATAGAGATTTTGTTCATTGGCACTGGCCTGGATGGGCTTGCCGACGTATTGGGTGGCGGCCAGCGTGATGGCTGCGAACGAGAGCATTGTGGCCGTGTACTGGTAGTTGAGGCGGTCCACAATGTCATTGGACTGGTAGCTTAAAACAGCGAACGCAAATGGTCCAACAAAAATCACGAATTTGTGCCCCATACCTGCGCCGAATGCGCGCCAAATAGGGCGCCAACGCTCCGATCATTGCGACGACGGAGTTCGATGGTTCTCTGGCCCTTTGGAAGTCTGGGCAATTCTGTAAAATTTGAATTAAAAAATAAATGTTTAAAAAGTAAAAAAGCTGAAACACGTTGTATGAAACTGGGGAACAGTCAGTCTCATTTGGTGCAAGAGAGGGAAATCGAATATGCGGCGGATGTGATTCATATTTGGATGGCGCAACTGGAAGAGAAGGAATATGCGAAGAGAGGGCCAAATCGAAATTGGAAATCAAGCTGTACATGCACCTATTACCTATTTTGCTTTGGAATAATAAGATACATACCATAGACGTCCCGAGATCGGCATTTCGATCGAGATCTCGATACGTCTCCAATACGTATAATTTAAATTTCGAACTAACCGCTCATTAAAAGAAATCTCGTTTTTTACAATTTGTGTTCAATCAAAGTGTTTGATTGGAGTCTTCGTGTGTGGGACGTGGGACAATCAAATGCGTTGTTTTCGGGCTGTTTTCCCCCGTTTAGGCGAGCGGGCTGCACTGCGTTAAAATGTGCGCGAACAAAACGAGTGCTGTCCTGTTGCCTTGTTGTTGAATGTGGGATAGGAGATCGATATAGGCGATGGATTGTGAGGTGGAGGGAGGAGACAGACGCGCGCGAAAATGGGAATAAAATGTGCGTCGGTGGCGACGGCGCTGCGAGGCGAAATGGGATTGGGAATTTGGGAATACTAGTGGTAGGGGAACAGAGCACAACTCGCGGGTAGCGGCGCAACATTGACTGTGATGCACTCACTAGCCAGCGCAACGCCGGCCAGTCATCACCGGTTGTGGGGACAGGAATTGACGCGGGAGCCGGAAAAATGCAAATTATCAAATCATGGATTGAGATTGGTGCACTATACTTGTCCATCGGTCTATCGCACATTGCCTCTCGCCCGACGCGACGCCTCACCCTTGTCTTTTTGGCGTTGCAATCGCAGCTAATTTATTCCGCAAGCGTCAAACGCCATAGTGAAATTTGCAAAAGATGAACATTTATGAGTGGAAGGAAAAATGGTATTGCATTCATTGCCTAGACATTTGCTATTGAAGTACCTATTAATATTGAGTAGATGGCCGCTTTTGCTTCAGTTCCTAAAGTCCATGTAAAATTCAATTCCGCGATTTGTTCAGTAATTCCAAATCTGGCGAATGAATAAGATACAGTTTATTTTGGCGAAATGTTCTAAAAATTGCCTCTGCCCTCCCCTGCCTTCTCTTCCCCTATTCTATTTTCTATTCTCTCTCAATCCGTACGCGTACGCGCATTCTCATTCTCATTCTTTGTTTTGTTGTCCATGACCTTAGGTATACTACTAGGTATTTGTCGATATTCTTCCACTGTTTGTTGGTAGCAGCACCCCGAACCCAAAGAACTCAACCCATTCTCGTCTCGTCGCATCTTGTTTATAACTTGACTTTCTTTCGATTGATTAATGACTAAAAGTCTAATATTTAATTTCTCATTTAGAGTTGATCTTGATTGACAATCCATTTGAAGGATGGCCGAACAGACTGAACGCGCTTACCAAAAGCAGCCCACGGTGTTCCTGAATGACAAATTCCGCACTCAGGGCGTTGGCAAGAAGCCGGCCAACAAAGACCGATACTGGAAGAACGTCGGTCTCGGCTTCAAGACGCCGCGCGAGGTTTACATCCCAAAATGATTGCTTAGTTCAAGCCCCAAATTTAGGCCATCGAGGGCACTTACATTGACAAGAAGTGCCCGTTCACTGGCAATGTGTCCATTCGAGGCCGCATTCTCACCGGGGTGGTGGTCAAGAACAAAATGCAGCGGACCATCGTGATCCGCCGAGACTACCTGCACTTTGTGCCCAAGTACCGCCGTTACGAGAAGCGTCACAAGAACATGTCCGTCCATTGTTCGCCTTGCTTCCGGTTTGCTTATAAAAGCCAATGTTGAACCAAACTTTGACGCATTTAGTGACGTCTCCGTCGGAGACATTGTCACTGTTGGAGAGTGCCGCCCGCTGAGCAAGACTGTCCGCTTCAACGTGCTCAAGGTGATCAAGGCGAGCGGATCAAAGAAGGCATTCGACAAATTCTGAACGAGTTGATGCCAATGCGATATCAAATGGATGTTTGTTAAACTTTACATTGTTGTTATTTAAATAAAAAAAATGAACCACTTTTGGCCGGGATAAAAATTTGATAGCTAACCATTTTTGGCTGCAAATTAATTCATCCGCAATCTTCGTCATTTCAAAAAATTATAAATTTTCATTTGTGCAACAACAGACATCACTTCTTATTTTTCATCTCTTATACTATTGTATTATTCCAAAGCTATGTCTATTTTTAATTTAAGTGTTAATCAGTTAAAGCATGAGCTACGATCGACCGCCAGGGAATTTGTTTACGCCTTCCAACTACAGTGGCACGCGGCTGCCCAACAGTGAAGGTTTCTGTCGAAAATATGGTGAACACAAAATATCCATTGGACTCTTTGAAGTGAACTGGGCTCAACTGGCACAGAGTTGGATCCAGCACCACCATCAAGCTTATCCTCCTCCACCGCCGCCACCTTCAGCTGCACCATCTGCTCCGACGCAACAATTCAGGCCACAGAACTACGCGCAAGGTTTGGAACAAAAAACATCAAATGCACAATACCTTAATAGTAAAAGTGACTAAGGTAAAACTACAGAATATTACTATCGCCTGAAATTGGCTGTTTTACTTATATACCATTCGATTCTTTGAACCGAGTTATGACATCTCAAATTTGACCAAACCATAGATTTCGTCCCATCGGGTTTTAAAGTTAAATCGTTCTCAAATATAATCTATAGCTCATTCGATGCGAGAGGAGTCGAATGGTCTCAAAATGGGCAGTCCAACCAATCTGGACAAAGTTATGACATGCCAACCTTTTAGCCAAAACCATAGAAACCATAGTAAGATGGCATTTTGTAATTTCAGTTTAGAATGTCATTATTATTTCTAAGCTGTTATTTCTTATTTTATTCCTAATTTAGCAGCAATTCCCTCGTTATTTCCTTCACGAGCACAAGCACCTTCTGCATTCTTCCCCAATCCAATTGCTCGCCCTGCGCCCCCACACCAAGACCAATGGGGTGGTGGTCATCGGCCAACGGCACCCCCATATTGGGGCCAACAGCCAGCTGCGGCGCAGTCGATGGCTTATCCATCGCCTCTGCGACAGCCAATCAAACAACCGCAGCAGCATCCGTATGTTGCAGGAGAATCGACTTCTGACCAACAAGCAGAAGAAGAAGAGGTTCGATTTATCAGTCCAAATGTATTTAATTTGATTCTTCGCTTTATAAGTATCAAGCCCATTACCACCCGTCTCTGGAGCAAGAAGACACTGCAGAGGTGAAGCCCCCGTCGGAGATTGAAATGATCGGCGGAGTGCCTGCCGGCGCAATGCAGCACTGGATGATTGAGCCGATGTGGGCAGGTGGCGCCGCCTATCCGGCGAACTTCATGCCAGTCATTGGTTTGCTTCAATCAAGCTGTTCCTTTCGAATGCGCGTCTTTAGACATGCAAATGCGCAAAAAGTTGCCTGCTTGGATTTTGGAAGGCCTGGAAAAGGCTGAGAAGGAGAAGCAGAAGAAATTGGAGAAAGAAGAGCTAGAGAAGCGTCAAAAGGAACTGGAGGAACAGAGACGCAAGAAACGCGCGGAGAAGGGACTCGGAAAATTTGTGAATGGATTTCCCATCCATTCCATTGTGAACTGTTTCATTTTTGTTCAGGATTCCGACAGTGAAGATGAAGAGTCGCTGGCGAATGAAGAAGCGGCCATTGAGAAGGGAGTTGCACCGGTCAGACAGTTCAGGGAATTTGTGGATCCGCCACCAGAAGAAGAGGACACACGCACCGAAGAGGAGCGGAGAGAGCAAGCGGTTCGTCCTTTTAATTGATTGATTGATTTATCAACCAGAATTGGCCTCTAAACTTGGTAACCCCCGAAGGCCACCGGTTCGATTCCGGTCGGGTGCATACAGATATGTTCAATGTTTTAATATCGATTTCCACCGATTGGACTTAGTTTTCTGGAATTTTTCAACTACTTAGTTTTCTGGAATTTTTGGATGGCTTAATGATTTAAAAACCCTAAGGTGCTCGTGATGCGTCGACTGATGACTACTGTGCTGCTGGACACCACCAACCGCGAGTTTGAGCGAGTCGCGGAACGCGTTCTGGCCAAGGAAAAGGACAAAGGTAGCCGATGGATCGACCACCGGCCCGGGTGTTGTTGTGCGGAAATGGGAATCGATCTCAGAGCTTTATTTACAATTTTTACGCATTCATTTGCCACTTACCCACGCAACTCTGTTCAGCACAACCAAAGATTCTTGCTAAAAGCTCGGCGCTAGCCGCATTACAGTCGTCATTGGATGGTAAGCGCTCACTTTTGGTTATTCCAAACATGTTCTTAATGTTCTGCAAAGCCTCGAAAAACCACACTGTGAAACTTGTTTTGAAGGGAGGGGCTTCAAAAACACCACTTTCTCAACAACAAACTTTCAGAAATAACAAATTAGGAAACGAGTAGCGACAGTTTTTTTTTCTAAAATCATATTTTGATCCCCTTCCCTTTTCCTCACTTTTGCTGTCAATTTTACATTGTTTTTGTTATGGTTTTTCCTTTGCAAAATAAATTAGGCAAATAACGGAAGAGAATAGCTGAGTTGACTTTAAAATTATTAAATCTTCAAAACGTGTATTAATCGAATCCCTTTTCCCATTTGCCCACAGAAGAGGACGAAGAAGAAGAAGAGGCAGCGCCGGAGCAAATGGCCCAACAGAAGGAGACGAAAATGGACGAGCCCAATGCAAGCGAAATGCGAACAACAGCAGTGAATGGAGGACAAAAAGCGGTCGCTGCGGACGAATCGGTTTTTAAGGTACCATTGGCTCCGCAAATGAAAAGGTCGGAAGCTTTTTACCAAATACCTAAATGCCACACACAGTTTTATATCTTCTCTGACTGACATGACTTTGACAGTGTGTTTAATTCTGGTGAATTAAGGGCGCAAAGTGGTAAACAAGATGTACAGGAAAAGGTGGCCGCTGATCACGTGGACAAGGACGAGAAGGATCCAAATCATCGCGTGGGCCCTAAAGACAATGGAAGTGAACAGAAGAAGGAGCGCAAACGGAAGAGCAGAGACAAATCCAGCGAAGATGAGGACAATGAGGGGAGGAGTCGAAAGGACTCTCGCAAAAGGAAGAGCAGAGACAAAACACCGGACCGAGATAGACGAAGGGATCGGGACCGGTCGCCGGAAAGGGAAAGGGAGAGACGTGATCGGAACAGATCACCTGAACGCGAGAGACGCGATCGCGAGCGGAGGAAATTGCCTGAAAGGGACAGACATGGTCGGGACAGATCACCGCCGGAAGAGGGGCGTCGGGACCGAGAGAGATCGCCGGATGACAGGCGACGAGACCGGGATCGGCGCGAGGTATGTGGATTGTAAACATGCGAAATTTTCGGTCTAATTCCT
Source organism: Radopholus similis (assembly GCA_013357305.1). Lineage (NCBI taxonomy): Eukaryota > Metazoa > Nematoda > Chromadorea > Rhabditida > Pratylenchidae > Radopholus > Radopholus similis. Next base: position 479 of record VAHH01000865.1, on the reverse strand, counting down.
TTGCTTCAGAAAGGAGACGATGATCTGCCCGCCCAATACAAGTCATCGCACAGCAGAGAGGAGCGAGAGCGCGACAGAAAGAGGTCGAGACGGTCTCGCTCGCGTAGCCGAAGTCCCCCAAGTAGACGATCGCGCGACGATAGCCATTCCAGTTCGAGACATTGATTTTATCGTTTCACATGATTCTGAGTATGCAATACATTCTGTGTTTCAATTGGGTCCTCCTGGGTGTAATTTTAAACAGTTGTAATTAAATAAGTTGTTGAAAATGTTGGCCAAAAATAAGTGTAGGTCATCCCTGTTGGCTAGAGAAGGTTAAGAATTAAAATGTCTATGTACGGACGGATAAGTGAGCTGAGGGATTCGGACGAGTTTGGGACTTCAACACTACGCGATTCGCACGATTGGACTTGCGGACGAGACGGCCGGCTGCGTGTCGCACCAAATTCAGGTCAGCCCAAATGAATAAAAAGCACGTC
>VAHH01000864.1:0-18845 GCA_013357305.1 Radopholus similis | reverse complement strand
GGTCAGGTTGAATAAAATAATTCCGCCTGATCAAGTTGGTGTAAATAATTCCGCCTGGTCAAGTTGAATAAAATAATTCCGCCTGGTCAAGTTGGTGTAAATAATTCCGCCTGGTCAGGTTGGAAACTAATTCCGCCTGGTCAAGATTATTTTTAATTTTTATCTAGCAATAGATAAAGATAAAGACAATAATAGAAGCGGAGTTGGCACTTTTAACTTTGAAGAGCAATATTTATCTTTAGTCCATCCAACACGATCGATTCATTTCACTGATTGGTGGTCTTCCACGCTCACTTCTTCTGACCGGTGACGCGCAACACTCCGTTCTGCGTCAGATGCGACTTGATGGCGGCCGTGTTCACGCTGTCGGGCAGCTTGTAGCAGCGGTTGATCTCGCGACTGATCGAGCCGTGCTGGTCGCTGCGCTGTTCGTGCTTGCAGTGAATGGTCAAGTGGTCGCCGACTACCTTGACCTGCAAACAAAACCAACTTTTCGGGCGTTGTAGATGAAATTTGGCGGGCAGAAAAAGGTCGGGATTGAGGTTGTTTAGACTCGGAAAATGTGGGTATTTGAGTTTGATTGGTGAAGGTTTATCGAGATCTCTGGATTGGGCGCGGAATGAAAGAACTTAATCTCGACTTTTTCACTCCAATCTCGAGATCTCGGTTTAAATTTGAGGTATCTGCGGATCTGCACCCACCTCAATTTCGTTTGGCGTGAAGTAGGCCACGTCCAGTCCCACCTCCCACTTGTCCGGCGTGTCGTGCACCTTCACCACTCCATCGTTGTGCTGCAATGGTGGCGTCATTTGAAGGAACTCTCCCATTTCGTTTACCTGCAGCGGCCAGTCCCATTGTTGCGCGTTCCAGTCATGAGTCACTTCAATCTTGTCATCCGCCATTGTGCGTTTGGTTTGTTGTGAATGGTACGGGGTGTTATAGGTTTGCTGTTGGTGAATGAGTTGAGTGTGGGGCTTGGTGAACGCCCTTTTTATATGCCCAATCGGCGAGAAATCAACAACAACAATTCCAAAGACACATGGCCTCCAAAGTCCCAAACTTGTTGAATGGGGGGATAAGAGCATTCTCGAACCTTGTGGCCAAGGGCACAGGTGACGCTTACCACATTGGCCCAGGTCGGCCACATAAACATGTTTACCTTGGAAAAGAGGGGCCATTTCACAATCACAAGGAGGGCAAAATGTTCATCGGAAAACTGTTTGGAACTGTTGCCGATTTAAGTGATCAAACATCGCTGTTGCACAAACACTTCCTGGATGCAGAGCTCTCTGATCGGCTAAATCCCCTCGGCAAAAATAGTAAAGTGGTGAGCTTTGATCACATCCGCTGTGCGGGAAATGAGCATCTGGTGTGTGGGGGAAGATCCAGGCAAGCCGGCAATGCTTTGTGCGGAGGAGCAAAGCGGTAAACAACACTCTCTGGCCAGGCAAGAGCGGAGCAGAAATATCCCTTGCTCTTGGAATCGAAGCGAGAAGAGAGAGCTTTGTTCGAATGGGCAAGTCCGGTTGTGGGCCACATCTGGCGCAAATAATTTGGCGACCCATCCTGGCACCAAATACTGCGGAAATGCATTTAAATTTGCAGTTAAAACACGTCTGGCAGTCTCAGACTGTGTCCAATCGCGTGAGGAATCTGATGGAATGACTTGACTGCTCGTCCAATCAGATTATGCTTCACATGTACTGCCGACCAGGAGAGAGATCAAATCGAACAAACATAGAGTGACGATGAACGATGGAGTGGATTGGTGGTGCTTCGCCTTTGCTTCTTTCCCATTTTCCCTCCGTTCTGCATTCCTTATCAATCCCATTTCAACATTTGTTCTGCGGACGATGGCGCACTTCTGCGCTTTCGCTCGTCCAAGTAGTAGCACTGCACTGGGGAGAAGTAGCAGTTCTTGTTGTCCAGCGATCTGGCCTGCACTCGTATGTAGTCCTAGCAAAGTGAACAGTGTCCGTCCATCCCAAGACCACACACTCACGTTGAAGCCGAAGTCGCGGCTGCGCTTGTTCAGGATAGACGCCAGTGCTGCGCCGAACACTCGCCGCTTGGCGAGCAGCATGCGCCCATTTTCGCCGGCCATCGCGAACAGGGGCATTGCGTCTGCCGGCTTCTCCACATCGACGGCAGCAGAGGGCTGCTCCTCCTCAGCGGTGGGTTGCGCACGGACGAACAGTGTGGTGCAGAGGAGCAAGGCGAACAGCAGGAACAGGTGGTGGACAGAGCGAGGAGAGAGTGAGGATAACATGCTGTCTTTTGAACGGGCGGATTGAATTGGATCGCTGCAATTTGAACAAATGGTTTAGGCTATCTGTTTGCGCAAGCACTTGGCCATTCTCGTCACTCACCGCTTTGCCTTTCAATGTAAATGATGGTAGTGCCGCGTTGGCCGAATGGTTTTGTTTGGTGCCCATACAGTCGCAAGAGGGATTGGGCTCGCATCGAGATGCACCGAACTGCGCATTTTTAATTGCATCCGCTGCCCCATTTTTGGCCCCTAATTGCTTACGTTTTTCGCCATTGACGCCAGCGGCACCGGGCCGCGAAACCGGAGAAATATTTTTGAAGACTAATTGAAGCGGAACAAATTTCGGTGGTTGGGATACGCGGAAAGCGGAGATGGGAGCAGCCAAGTTGGTTCGCCGGAACGATCTTTGTGGGCGGATGGCATTAGGGGAAAAGGTGGTGAAGCGAATGTGAAACGAACATGAATCGTCGGAGAAAAAGGATGCGCAAGACGAACGGCCGAATGGAATATGGAAGTGGCTTTTGACGCAGTCAGACGTCAACGTCTGAGCCAGTTTCGTAGTGCCATTTTACGCGGTTAGACGTTAATGTCTGAGCAAGTTTTGCCCATTTCTCTTAATCATTAATGGCGAAGTTTTAGTAATTAGCGAACACTTCTGAACAGACTTTTCCCGAGTACTGGGAGCTTGGAAAGTAAACAGTAAAGTGAAAGCATCCTTTAACCTAACTAACAAAGAAAGAGCATGCGCATGAGACATCTCAAGCAGATTTTGAATCCAGATCTCAGACCACGGGTGGTCTAATCTATACAGCAGAACAGATTCACCTTACATACCCCATTTAAATCAACATTTTACTCCTCCAAATTCAACAATGGTTTGGAAAAATAAAAAAACAACAAATTGAATGGACTCTCCCGATCGCATGGCGCCCAATCAGTAGAGGCGCTGCGCCTTCCCCATGGTGGACTTGATGTTCAGAGAGCGCACATTCTGCCAGTTCTTCTTCAGCAGCGAGACCAAGAAGTTGATGCCCAGCGAGATGTTGGCCACCAGCTCCTCCTGGCTCATCTCCACGTGTCCAATGGCCACGGCCAGACAAAGCACCTTGGAATGGGTGTGAATAAATCTCATCTTCGGTTGCCAAAAAAACCTTCTTCATCTGAAACTTCACCGTCGCTTTGACCTCGTCCACTTTGGCCGACAGCGAGTCATTGTGGGTGACCACGCTGGGGAACTTGCCGGCCTTGTTCAGTCCCGGACCGAGAATACGCGGGATCTGTCTACAATTGGTAGCCTCATGTATAAAGCAATACTCCAACGCAAACATTACTTGATCAGCGACTCGGAGGCCAGAAACGCGTCGTAGCTCTTGCTGAGCTTCTTGATCAGCTTCTTGTCTTTGTTCAGCTTCTTCAGATCGTCCGCTGTCATGCACGGGATTGAGGCCGCATTGGCTTCGTCGCAGTGCTTTTGGTCGCCCAAAATGCACACTTTGGTGTTCGGGCGCGGAATGTTCTTCAGTCTGCAAAAGCAAATGTCAAACACCCTAATCCACGAGCTAATTTGATTGATCACTGATCGGTTAATATTAAGGCTCACTGGCTTTGCCTCAGCTCTAAGCCGATATTTTTAGCGGAAGTGCTTCACTCCTTGAACCAGAGTGGCGCAAACTTCCTCCCCTGACGGTTTTAAGACCCTGGGTCCGGGTCTGGTGCACAACCAGTGGTACCTGACTGTTCCGCTGAAACGCTTGTCCTTTTGCGGGTCGTAGTTCTTCAGCGCGATTTGCAGTTCAATCTGTGGGCAAAGGAACCGATCAATATTCGTGAAAATCCAAAGCAAAACCGTTTCGCGGAATTTGCGCTTCTTTTCCTGCGCTCCCTTGAGCACCTCGGCGACGCCCTCGTTCAAAGTGTCACGAGAAATCTTGCTGGCGCTCATTTTAGATTTTTGTGTATTGAATCAAAATCTAAAATAATTTTTAATGTGAAGTACAGAAATCCCGGAACGGAGCACCACAAAAGCACACCATTTTACACCAAAAAGCAAAAATGAAAAGCAATGCTATACATACATTCTCTATTCTCTTTCTAGTTCTACTATATCGATAAATCGTGGTAAAAATTTATTTTAATATAATTATTTGGCATTATGTTGTAAAAAATACAAAATAAAAAATTAATACCTAGTAACGCTTGATACAAATACAAAAATGCAAAATACAAACAAACAGACTAATCTTTAGTTCTTTACCGATTCGAATTTTTAAACAACGTGAATCCATCTTTAGAACCTATAGCAGCATTGAACTGCAGAATCTTAGCGTTTGATACAAAAACCCCAACAATTGGTCGTCGAATTCGATTGGATGGCCGCATTCCGTTCGAGTTTGCAGAAATCGCTGTTCCAACAAGATGGCGAACGACTTTTGGCGGTTGCCAACCTGAAGAAGGACGCAAAGAAGAAAAAGGAATTGTTCATGTGCTTGGCAGGTTAATAAATAAGAAACAACCATAACATATTCTAATTTTATTTATCTCAATTTCCAGTCACAGCTACACAGCCGGTGGCAGTTCACGTGTATTTGGTGAAGGCAGAGCGTGATGATTTGTGGGCCAAGAAGGAACAATTTGCACTTCGCGATGTGCGCGTTGTTGACGGAGTAAATCCGCGAAAGGTAAAAGAAAGGCCAGACAAGCAAGTAATAGACAAAAACCATTTCATTTAGCCTGTCGTGGAGTTTAACTTGACCATCCAAAAGCAAGTCTATCAGTTGAGCTCAAACACGTACGAGGACAAAGTGTTTTTTATTCGGCAGCTGTATAAGGTACAGCCAAGGCTCAATTGGTTCATTATGGATTGGTTTTAGTTGGCAAACGCTTATTTGCCCGTTCAAAAACCCGAGTTCATCAATGTCTCGCTCCCGGTGGACACTTTGCAACCGAAAAGTGTAGTATCACAATCAAGCGGAGAAGCAGAGAGCAAAAACACCGAAATAGACTCCAATTACCAGGTCATAGGAATATGAAATTCGTGAACTGGACATGAACAATGGAAAATTGCAGCCAATAACGCAAAAAGAGGAGGCCGATTTTCGACGTTTGCTGAGCAAAGCTGAGCTGCAAATTGGCCAGGCGAGGCAATTTTCGAGTGCGCTGAACGAGCAGCTGTCCCAATTGGACAGCGCAAATTTGTCGAGCATCATGGAAAATGAGCAAAATGTGAGCGAGCTGATCGAACTGATCGACACCGCGGTTGAATTGGCGGACGGGATTGAGAAGCAGCTGGACGAGTACGACACGCTGTTGTCGTTTGTGCGCGACAGTGTGGAGCTGATCGAGGAGAAGGACAGTCTGCGCCACATTGAGCAGCAGAACAACAGGCGGTTGCTGGAGCAGCTCAACGAATTTGTGTACCTGATGGAAATGGTGCAGCCGCAGCACGTCGAAGCGCTGCAGAATGCGAACATGTCCGATCCGTCCAGGTGTTGATTGAACTTGTGTCGTTGGTGTTAGCTGCTTGTTCCCTCCAGCATAAACCAGTGCTGTCAAGCGGCCCGAGTGGTTGATCACTTCCTGAAGAAGAAGACTGAATTGAGTGCCATGAGCGCCTACCAGGCCAAGGTGGACATGCTGAACAGGCTCACCTCGGAGTTTGTGGACAAATTCTATGCGCACAGCAGCGCCATTTTCGCAAACATGGTACAGTCCATTGCACTTTTCATTAAACACGTTCCTTTGCAGCGCTCAATGTTGGAGAGCCAACACATTGGCGAGATCATAATGCAGAAGCACTCGCAGCGGCATCGCGCACTCCTGCCGTTCGCCGACTTGCTCGCCTGGCTGAAGCAGACGCGGCCAGCTGTCTACACGAACACGATGAAGCGCTACAACGACGAGGCGCAGAAGCTGTACAAGTCGGAGTTTGACCGCTTCTTCTCCGAGTTGGCTAGACACGCTGGCCTGGCTGCACAGGGTAAGTGCAGAATGTGATTGAATTTGCTCAATTCAAATGCACTGTTCTAGCTTTTGGCAACGATGCGCGTATGCTGATTGATTTGGACGAACAGGCGCTCAAATCCTACACAGATGTGAGTGGAATTTCTGCGATTCTTGAAATTTTCAATGCACAAATTCAGCTAATTGAAACGGCGGTGGCCGAGTGCCGTGCGGTGGTGGAGAGCGAGCAGAAGTTTTGCATCCGATTCTTCCATCTAAACACCGACTTGATCTCGCAAATGAGCGCAGAAAATGACGGTAACACAGGGTTTGGCGAGTGCTGTGAAAATAAACTTGATTTTCAGACACTGGCAGCAGAAAGTCGCTGGAAAAGCAGCTGAACGACCAAATCAAATTTGCCATCGGGCGCATATTCGACTCGCTGCCCACATATTTCTACGGACTTGCCTCCATCTGCAGGGAACACCACCAGGGGTGGAGAGACAAATGGACCGATTCCTCAAATCACTTGGGCGCATTTAGCATTGTTATCTCGCTTTATGTGATACTCACCAAACGACTGCACAGCTTTAACGACACATCCTCTTACTTTTCAACCCTTTACGGATCGTTTCTGGTCGCGCTCAAACGCCTGTTCGACGAACAAATGGTTTGTTTTTCATCGTCATTTATTGTTTGCTTATGCAAAACTTTGCATTTAGACACAGGTCGAGGATTCATTTGCGCGAATTCGCGTGACCAAAAAGTGCCGTGTCGGTGTGTTGGACTCGATTTCGCGCTTCCAGTCACTGGCCAGGTCTGCCGATTCCATATTCGGCGATTCGGAGCGCCGAAACGATTTGGACAAATGGCTGGAGAAGTTGGCGGACGCTGTGCTGGCGGGCATCAATTCAGCAGCCGAATCGCCCAACTCGAAGTATCCAGCGGCCATTGTGCGCGTGGAGAATCTGCACACATTCTACTGTGAGTCCAAACAAATGCTATCAGGCTACTCCAAAATTGTGCGAATTCAGCAACGCTCTCCGAACTCAAAATTGGCTGTCTGGACTCGCGGCGGAAGGCCATTCGCCAACTGTACCAGGAGAATGTGAGCGTGTACGTGAAGGAGTCGATGGGTCGGCCATTGGAGAAGATACACGTAAAAACAATTTGTGTTGGCAACTCAAAACGTTGTTCGGTTCAGTCCTTCTTCGACAAGGTGGAAAGGCAGCTGGAGAACGGCGTGAAGGCGGAGGAGATCAGCTACGAGCAACAGTTCTCGCGACTGGAGTTGAAGCGCGTGATTTCCGCGTATCCGGCCAAGGAGGTGAAGAGGGGGCTGGACAACCTGTACAGGAAGGTGGAGAAGCACCTCTGCGAGGGCTCGCCCCTCCTCCAAGTGGTGTGGAGGCAAATGCAGGTACGCCAATTGCAATCGGAGAAAATGGCATTAACGCGCGCATTCCTTGCAGGAGGAATTCTTGAAGCAGGTGAAGCACTACCAGGACCTGATCAACTGGTGCTACCCGGCCTCCAAGATTGAGCTCGAAATCACCATTGACGTTGTGCTCCGGTTCTTCTCCGAAATCGCTCAACAGCACTGACCACCCACCCCAGACACACCATTATCATTCATCAATCTGTTCATGTGCATTTTTGAGTGTGTGATCTAACCTCTCTTGCCAGTCTTGTTACAAAATCGTTCCGCTCATCAATCCTTCCACTCAATTTTATTCAGTCACGGGAGAAAGATAGAGAAGAGATGCATACAAATTGGTTGTCTTGACTTGTATTTTTTGTATAAAGGGTTCGTCCAAATTGTCTGAATGAAACGCGGAAAAGGGAAGCTTTTAGCTTTTTTCGATCATGCATCATTTGCTCCTTCCACTCAAATTTCGATTAAAAGTCGCGGTCCGGAAACAGGGCTGGAGCCACCAGCGTCCACGTGTAGATGCCCACACAGAGCCATGAAGAGACGACGCGCACCCAGACGGACGCCATGTTCTGGTTCAAGTACTTCAGATCGCTCTTTGGCCTTAGAGTTGGGGAGTTGAACCTCAGAATAGTGTTTTTTGAGTGTTCCACTCACGTGCACCAAGAGGTCAGGGTCATCATGACGTAGAGTGATGCGATGGCAAAGATGAAGTGGAAGAACGAGTAGGAGTAGGCGACCGCGCCGCGCTCATTGTCGTAGACCTTGTGGTTGCTGCGAGCGCCGCCCTCCTCGACTGAAACGGAAGCCTCGCCTTAAGGTGCAAAATTTGCGGGAACGCGTCCGGGCACTCACTCAAGGGAATGTCCTGACCTTCTGCACCGCCTTCCTCGCCGGCGGTGCCGATCTTGCCCAGTGCCGTGTAGGAGGAAGTGCGAATGGATGCGTACAGCAGACAACAGAACCAGATCACCAGGGTGACCAGCGAATTGGCGTGCAATGGAGTGGCAGCCTGCGAACAGTTATATGTGCCATTTAAACGCAATCGATGGTTGGAACATACCGTTCCTCCGGTGGAATTTTGGAACGGGATCAGGGAAGGATTGCACTTCTCGTCTGCGATATTGAAAGACTCAGGGAACTGCCTTTTGTTTCAAATACCCGGATTGTTGGTCAGCGCACTCCAGGTCAGATAGCAGACGTACAGACTGATGAGGCTGGCCTGCAGAAGACCAGAGTTCGGCATGCGCTCTTGCACCTTGGGCAGCAGCGAGATGACGGTGATTGCGAAGCACAGGATCAGGTTGATCGAGATGATGAATTTCGGCAGCGCACAGCTGTCTCCCTGAAAATGGACAGCTATAGTTTAGTGAAAATCTAAAAGGCCCTTACAGTGGTGTATTCGATGTACATGAACACAACGCTGGCCAGTGCCAGGGCGTATGTGCCAAACGTGAAGGAGATCATGCCGGCGAAGCACCAACGCGAGTCGCTCTCCTCGTAGTTGGTCACCCAATTCTCGGCAATTCCGTGCGCAAAGTCCACAATGAGCACAAGTTGGATCAGGATGAACACGAATGCGCCCAACATTCCAATCCACATCATTGCTGAAAAACACATTTACTTTGGATTTTTTGAAGGCCATGAGATTTACGTGTTGAGAGGCTCTCGCTTCGAATGTTGAAGAAGCCGAAGATCAGAAGGCCGAGCAACAAGTACTTGAAGAACCAAAAGCCGTTCTGGATGTGTGACCGGGCATCCTGGCTCGACTTGACGCCGAGCATCAGAACACAAAAGATGCCAAAGAATGCGGCCATTCCCATGCAGACACTAAAAGGAAAAACGACCATATAGTACAACTCAAAAACATCACAAATGTTTACCGGTACACAGCTTGATATCCAGTGATAACGTCGCAAATATCGCCAACAGATTGTTGCGCAGCCTTACAGAACCAGCCATCATTCTATGTTTGCATAGTGAAGGTTAAACGTTTTTTTATAGGGAAACCTTCAATAAATTCTTGGCCCAGTCCGAGAGCATCACACAGGACGTGATCGTTCCGACCAGCAGCATCAGGGCGTACATGATCCGAGTGGTGGTCGAATTCTTGGTGCTAGGACACGCAGCACAACAGAGCGAACAGGCGGCATTGCCAAAACAGCAAGCTAGCTAAAAAATATTTTTCTAGTGAACTTTGCGCTTTTATTTTCAAACAAACCGATGCGGCACAAGCCGGAGCAGCCAATAGTGCGCCCATAGTTGAAACAAATCAAACTAAGCCTTGCAATATACCTGCGTATGTATAGGATCTAGGGTGGAATAAATTTTAATTCGGATAAGATTACCTAATTGTCCCCCAAAATGAGATGAATCCCCCCCCCCCCCCAAATTCCCTTGCCCCCTTCACAATTTGGGGGGATTCATCTCATTTTGGGGGACAATTAATCCCCTCGCATTTTAATTTTTATATTTATAAGTTATAGTCCCATCTTGAATTGAGAGAATTTGATAAATGATAGGCAGTAGGCACTAAGAATTGTAGAATAAACGTATATGTGTCATCGTCATGTGACCGACCAATACCTACTACCTAGTAATAGCTAATAGGTATTAGATATTGATAGTCAATAACGCAATACTAGGCATTAGGATTAGTTAGTGTTCGGGCAACGGACCGAGGAGTTGAAATAGGGATTAAGTGTGACATATTGCCACAGACTCTTTGTCCCCTATATTTCTCGATTGTTCCATTGTAATCAAGTAATCATTTTCCTCCCAGAATATCAATTGTAATGTCCAATTGGATTTGAGATAAATAAAGTTAAAATAATAACAATCAATATTTGTAATATTTGTCGATCTAAAGACCGAACAAATTGGCGTACTTGGTAAACAACCAATCCAGCAAAACAGAGGAACTTTGGAACAAAACAAATCAGTGGTATTGGCATAATCTGCTCAATTCGTTCAGGCCTTTAAAATACATCGGAGTGGAACACTCTTGAAAGGTTTAAACTTAAATAAACTTAATCGGTTTTCTGGCAGATCTCCAACTTCAAAAGTTGTTCGGATTTCATCGCCAGTGAAAGCTGATCTTCAAAACTGAATTTAAAACTTTATAGCATATTGCTAAACAATCTACAAGCTTTTCTGCAACTCATCTTGACACAGCAGCAACAGCTCAATACTTTACTCCAAAATGGAGGAGGAGGAGCTGCGACTAATCAGGCGTCTGCACAGCAAACCATTCCGCCACTACCAGACGTACAGGTTTTTGAACTCTCAGAAGACAAAAATAAAATCTGTGACTGGATAACGAGATTTAAGTTCGCGTTAGATTGTGCGGCGCCCAATGCGGCAGACGAAATTAAAGTAAAATGTCTGATGAACAAGTTGTCGGAAGAGAGTTTCGCCGAGTACTCTAAATCTGTTTTGCCGGCACAAGTCACTGACTTCAAATTTGATGATACAGTTGAAAAATTGAAAAAACTCTTCTCGAAATCGCAAAGCATTCACATTGATCGGTTCACATGCTTAAAAGCAACCAAAAATGAAGGGGAAGACTTCAAAACGTTTGTGAATAGGCACAGAAAGCTGTTGCGCGACTTTCAATTCGACAAACTCAAAGAAGAAGACTTTAAGTCTCTCATGCTTTTGTTGGCTTTGAAAGATCAGCGAGACGCGCCGCTGCGGCAGAGAATCCTCTCCAAAATGACCGCAGATGGAGCAGCCGTTAAATATGACGAAATTGTCACGGATTGCTTAAACTTTCTGTCAACCATCACAGAATCCAAAATGTTGGAAGGGTCTTCTTCCCAGGGAAAAGCAGTGAATTATGTGAATCAACCCAAAAAGAATAAGGGATTCAAGCCTAAAAATGAAAGCGGCAAACAAGCCAACACAAATGCATCATCTCACCATTGCTGGCGTTGCGGAAGAGGTGGTCATGAATCCGCAGAATGTAAACACAAGAAGACAAAATGTGAAAACTGTGGATATGCCGGCCATTTCAAAACGCAATGCGAACGAGTCAAGCAGTGGAGAAAGGATAACAACCTAAAATGTGTGGACAAGAAAGTGAATCATTTCCGCATAGAGACAATTTTTAAATCCGTCAACTCCACGTCTCTCCTTAAAATGAAAATATTGGTGAACAGCACCCCGGTAACGTTCAGCCTCGATATCGGAGCAGAGGTAAATGTGATCGATGAAAACACTTATGAGTCGATTGGCCGTCCAAAAATAATGAAGTGCAAAGAAAAAGCGGTGTTCTTCGATGGATCCACGCGCGACTTCATTGGAAAGGGGAACTGCACATTTGAATTTAATGGAAATAACATAATCCAAAGTTTCTATGTTGCACCCCGAGGCTCAACAAATCTTCTCAGCATTCAGACGATGGACAAATTTGGATTGATTGACGAATTAAAAGAAAAAGTGAAAAACGCGGAATTGAACGTGTGTAAAAACCAGAAAAACGCAACCAATCCTCAGCGTCAAGTCAAATCGTGCACAGAAAAGTTGAAACAGACTTTCCCGCATGTGTTCTCTGATGGATTAGGATTTTGCACAAAACTGGAGGCACATTTGTCACTAAAACCAGACACGCAACCAATTTACCGAAAAGCACGACCAGTGCCCTACAATGCAAAGGATGTTGTGGAGGCGGAATTAGATCGTTTGGAAAATATGGGTGTAATCAAAAAGGTGGAACACACAGACTGGGCAGCCCCCATTCTGATAGTGCGAAAAGCCGATGGAAAGGCCCGTATGTGCATTGATTACTCAACCGGGTTGAACAACGCACTCCTCGATCACACTCATCCACTCTTGTTGATTGAACGGGATGAAACCATGGAAAGGAACTTCAACCGAAGATTCGGTACAAAACCCAGACAGTTTGGCGTCGGAGACAAAGTTTTCGGTCGTCATCGCATCTCACAGTCTTGGCGAGCGGGCAAAATCACAAAGAAAATGGGAGTAATTTATGACGTTGAGTTCACAGATGGGTCCTCCAATCGTTTCCATACGAATCAGCTCAGAGCTCGAAAATCGGCCACTGATGTTGGAGATCCTCTCGTCTTGTTGTACGACACGTTTAATTTACCCATTCCACAAAGACAGGAAGAGCCCGAAGAGCCCCTACAAATTGTCGAAAATCCTAATTTGGATCAGGAAATTCCACCACTGGTTCAACCAATTGTAGTTGTACAACAGGAAAATGCACATCCTGTGGAGGAAAATAGAAATCGGAATCGAGGAAATAATGGAGCAGAACCTGTTGGCCCCAGACGGAATCCTATGAGGAACAGGCGCCCTTCAGTTCGCTTCTCACCCAGCTGAACATCTTAAAAGGGGAGGTGTTCGGGCAACGGACCGAGGAGTTGAAATAGGGATTAAGTGTGACATATTGCCACAGACTCTTTGTCCCCTATATTTCTCGATTGTTCCATTGTAATCAAGTAATCATTTTCCTCCCAGAATATCAATTGTAATGTCCAATTGGATTTGAGATAAATAAGGTTAAAATAATAACAATCAATATTTGTAATATTTGTCGATCTAAAGACCGAACAATTAGGCAATAAGCAATAAGCATGAGTCCTACTCCAACTCCCAATTCAATACCATGGCAACAAGATACCTAATACCTAGCAATACGAAGTACGAACCGTTCGGTCGGTCAACCAATAAAAAATACACACTCCTGTCCTCCAGTGTCCGTTGGTTGTCTTTGCTTCATCTCAAGGCTTCAACACTCATTTGCCTAGCATGTGTCTGTGTGCATTATATGTAACTTCCTAACGTCTAAGCAATCGATAAACATTAAAAACGCGACGCAAATACATACATATTACATAGTATGTAACATTGGAAATTTTATATTCATTAAAAGGTTGACGTTGGACAGTGTGACTCACAATATCATTTTTTTAAATTTACCATCGATGCAAAAATCGAAAAATCTGGTGATGAACTGATGGAGAAGAGCTCGCGCTAAATAGTGAACACTCGCTAAAATACATTGGGAAAGCCACCTCACCCAATTCAAAACAAAATGCATAAATGAAGGAAGCGCATTGCGAATAAAATGGAAATTTGGAGTGTTCTGGCTATCCATTTCCCACATATTATTGTTCTTCCCCACTGTCGATATCCACTCCAGCCTCTTCTCGGTTCCTCTTTCTCGGTACACCATTGTCCTCATCCGCCGCTGCTGTTGAAGCGCCATTTCGTGATGGCCCAAGTTCTTCTTGCTTCGACTGTCGTTGCTGGAGCAGTACGTCAAGTTGCGGCCCGATCCCGTACTCCGCCATTCCGGCGGCCGCTGCAGCAGCTGCTGTGGCCGCATCCCCTGAACTGCTGGCGCTCGCACCTTGCTGCATTTGGTAATAGGCCATCCCGTTGCTTGGCGAATCCTGTGGCAAAATATGCAGAATGGTGGCATTTTTTCCACTGGCATCAACCATTCTGCGGAGCTCTGCCTCGCCATGGGCCCATTTGCATTGATCGCCGTTGCTGCAAAAGCCGCGTTGCTGCCAGAATTGGCAAATGGACGTCTTGTAGTGGCGAAACACCGCGTCCTCCTGCCTGGAATTGAGCCGCTTTTAGTGACCCTCTCTCATTTGGTTGTTTCCATTCTTATCATTCTCGTTGTTCCCACTACTTCCCCACCAATGGTGCGCCTTGTTCTCCCGACCTGTAGTTCAGCTCTTTGATTCCGTGAGCATAGTGGCACTAAAAAACGAGAGTGCACATCCCATACTCAGTCCCCAAGACTCTTTTATCACCTGTCTTCCTCGAGAACAAATACCCTCCATCAACCTGGCGAGCAAATGTTAATGCACATCAGTGCCCTGCCCAAATGGGCAAGTCCAAATGAGTGTTACCAGATGTTGCACAGTGTCGATTTGAACTTTTGATTGGGCTGCGCCTGTTGCATCTGACCATAGTAAGCCTGCAGCAATTGCTGTTGTTGCTGCTGCTGATAAGTGCTCATCTTCAAACCTCTAATTTTGCCTTATTCTTAAGTTGTAATCGCTGAAAAACGGAACTGAAATCTTGTTTAAAAATATACGAAAGGTTAGCCAATCAAATATTCGTGTAATAACATAGTAATTGTAAGAAATTTGTTTAATTATCAAAATGAATCAAGCTGTGAAAATGGAAAAGGCTGAATCGAATATGGTGGCAATTTTCGAAAAAAGTGAGGTTGAACTTGCTTTCTGGCAATTTATTGGTGGTGATTTGGTTATCCAATTTTGTTCGCTCCAACTCCCTGGGCATCTTTTGACGATTGCTAAATGCAGTTTAAAATGAATGGTCTAAGCATAAAATTCCAACCGATTGCTTAAGCTTTTCCACATTCGGTTTTGGCGCCAATGGCGGCGCCTGTCTCGGCTTTGGTTGATGTGAAGCGGGCTTTCTCGGCGAGTTCTGCCCTTTCGGTGGCCTGAAATTGCGAATTGTTTCCTCCACTTGTGTTTGCTCTGCATAATAAAAACGCACAATTCTGCGACTCTTTTCCACCTGCTGTTGCCGCTCGCGGAAGTCGGGCGCGGAATGGACGACTGGGAAGGTTCTTTGCGGAGTTCGTGTCTGGTAAGGATCAACATGAACATATTGCGCATAATTCGATATTCGACTACCTGTTGTTGTTTCCTTTCGTGATCGCCGCTTTCTGTTCTGTCTGCTTGTTCAGCATTCCGCCACAATCCAGCGTAATCCATTGTGCATTGAACTCGCTGGCCACATCGGCCGGCAATTCGCCCGAAACCACAACGTTGTGCTGCTCCTCCTCCAACAGCATATCGTCCTCCTCGTTGTTGGCTTCTTCCACCATTTTTCGACTGTTCATTGGCACCATTTTTGCGCTCCTGGGCGAAAACAGCACTCGGCTCTCGCCCCTGTTCCGTGGACTGGGCATCACCGCCGCAATGCTCTCGTTCAGCAGACGATCAGAATCATCTGCAAAATTGGACGAATAAATGGCTGCTAACCAACTAACTATGCGTACAATTGTTCGAAGTGTGTCGTCTTGCCTCACTGCGCCTGACCGGCGATTTGCCCGGACTGTTGGTGGAGATCGGCGTCAGAATTGGCGTTGTGTTCAGCACAGCATAGGGAGATGGAGCATGCGAGACTGGATATGCGCTTGCGGTGTTCGACTTTGGCTTTGGCATGTAGTTGCGAATGATCTCGTTCAAAAAATCGGCACTGCTTGAACAGATAAGTGTTTTTTTGGAAATCATACAAATTCCACGCTCACCTGGCGTTGTTGGCCGCCGTTTCGCCTGTCGAGATTGTATCCTCCTCTGCCGTGTTTTCACAATTTTCATTGCCCTTTTGCGCCTCGTCTCCCGTTTCTGCCGTGTTTGCGCTCACATTCGGCCCTGTTGTTTGCGCGCTTTCTCCACCGGACGCAATCTCTTCGTCCGCATTCTCCTCCAGTGCCTTCTTGATCACCATTGCCATCGCCTCCAGCTGAAAGGGCTTGTGCGATGCGCACTGCGACGGGGAATCCGGCAAATCGGATGGACTCGTTGGGGACTGGACGCCACTGGTGCGACGTGAGTTGGCCAGCGTGGATCGAACCGACGGCCACTCTTCTCCATTCTGTTCGGGGGCAAGCGTCAGTTAGGTGCTCAATATCCTTTTCCAACTCACTCGGACATCGTTCAGAGATCCATTGGGGGAGGCGCCATTTGCCGTTGGGTCTTCGGGGCTCACCGCTCGCGTGCACTGCACACTGGTCGCCATGTCCTTGCCCGCCTCGATGCACGGCTCGGTGATGAATTCGCTCTCGTACTCCTCCGCCTCGTCGCCCACATCCGTGCCGGCGCCGGTTCGAACAATCAGTTCCTCTCGACCATCATCGGCTGCTGCTATTCGTCGCTCTTGCTCTGACATGTGCCGAACTGCTTGAACTCGAATTATAAATTTTCTCTCTGTGAATAGCTTTTCGCTCACCGTTCGCATTGTTCGTCGTCTGCTGCCTTAGCACACCCTTTGGGGTTTCTTGCACAAATCGGTCCCCGTACCATTGGTTGTTGTGCTGCGTCTTTTGCTGATTGGAAGAAGCCCTCGGCAGCGTGAAATACTGTTGCTGTTGGACATATCCGTCAAAGTGGTTCGGAAATTGAGACTGTACATCTGTTGGTCGATAGAAAAACAATAAACAAAAATATACCAATTCCAATTCAACCTTTGTGTGTCGTGTATCGATAGCGATTCGAATTCGACCCGGACGCGCCGCTCGCGCTCACCATTGAAGTGCACATGCCCGGTTGGAGGTGGATCGCCTGGGAATAGACCACCGCTGAATGGACTGCGTCCAGCAGTTGCCTCGCTGCGCGCACAATGCCCTCGTTGGTGTTGTGCACCAAATACTCAACCTGAACATTGAAAAGTCAATCAATGTGTCGATACTGTGTGTTCGCTTCTTGCATATTGGATGTTCCTCTTCTCGGCCAATATCTGTTGGGCCGCGTACGGATGGCGAGCCAAGATGGCCAGCGCACTGAGCGCGTCGATGATCAGGTCCTGGGATGAGGAGGACAACTGGCGCAAAAGGGCAAAAATGATGCCGCCGCCCAGCGTCTTGTTGAACAATTCGGGATATTGCAAAATGAAGTCTAAGGGTATGGTTGCGACAGATGATTGTCAAACGAGTGAATGTGCTGACCGCACAAGTGCTTCAGAATGCCGGTGGCCGCTTGGACCAGCTGCACCTCCCGCGGGTCGTTGGCCATGATGCGCATGAGGAAGGGCACAAAGTCGGGAAAGTCGACGCACATCACTCGTTTGTTCTCAATGGGGTCCTCCGCCAAATTCCAGAGAGCCGACAGAATTTTGTACAGTCGCTGCTTGTGTTGCGCATCCCATTTTTGGGGCTCCCCCACAACAATTGAGATTGTCGCGCGTACCAAGGGTGGCACACAAATGGCCAATTGGAGCGCGATGCGCCGTTCCGCGTTGTACGACACATTCTGGATGAGGCCAGCGTAGAACTGCAAAAACGAGCGCATTGAGGATTATTGCTGATGGCACATGGGAGAGTATATTTGTTCATTAACCTGATCTAGAAATTGCACTTTGGTAATGATCTCGGCTACTCGTCGCAAAAATGTCAAATTAGCACACAATCGAAGTTTTGCCTGCGAGATTTGAATGCGAAATGTTTAAGTTGCAAGTTTAAACCTCGCGTTGCTGATACACCAAGTTCATTAGAGCATTGCCAATTTCACGGCGCAATTTGCCGCACTTTTCATAGCCGTCCAATTGGAGGCCGAACATATCGGTGTCATGGACAATAAACTCGGTCAAAGACTCAATCATGCCTAAAAGCAGAAACAGTTTTAATCTGGCCCAGATATTTTACATAATGAAACTTGTAGCCGTCGGTTCTCCAGTGCCCGGACTGGTCCCACGTATTGGTCGTGTGAATGCGAAATGGTTTGTCGCATCGCTCTTAGCGATCTCTCCACATATTGTGGAAGATTTTCGCGTGGACTGCATCGGTTCTTCAGGTAGAACAAATGAGCAACAATTTCGTATGCATTGTGCAAAATGACGACGCTGTCCTGCCTGGAATGTGAGAATTTAAAAGTCTTCCATTCTTCGATGCCCCATACCTTTTGCTCTGAGTATCCGCCGAAGACACAACTATTTGCTTCATTTGTTTGAACGTGTTGCGGATCTGCTCGAATCTATCAATTGCACCGCTTCCGTTTTGTTGTTGCTCTGGTTTGATCAGTGCCAGCAATTGTTCCGCCAACTGCTGCATGCTGGGTCGGAATTGCTGCGCATTCTCAACAACCATTTGAGACTGTTCGAATGAAGATTGATTGGAGAAGCAATGTTTCGGCGATGAATTCACGCCAGCTGTATGCTTGCGCCTCATCTCAGGCTGGTTTGGTTGCGCCAACGATTTTGGCCTGAACCCAGTTGACGTTCCACTGCCGCTAGGTTGTTGTTCCAGCTTCGCAAATGAATTGTTCATTATTTCGCGGACCTCAAATTAATTGATTAATATGCTTGGTCAATCGTCAATGTCAATGGTCATGATTTCATGATCAGCAGAATGTGACATGATGCCAAAGGTCAAATCACGAGAAAAACGAATGTAGTTCAATCTGTCCCATTCAATTCGACATGCAGAGTCAACACACCACTGCTGAAACAATTTTCCACCATAATGGT
>VAHH01000863.1:0-18860 GCA_013357305.1 Radopholus similis | reverse complement strand
GGATTGGATTTATGAGGAGTCAGCGTTTATCGAATTTGATGAAAACGGTGAAAATGATGATCTCTGAAAAGTGAAAACCCTTTGACAACGATTTAAATGATATTTTAAAGCATATGAGAGCATTTGAACATTCTACTATAAAGCATATTCATTTTTTACCGTTTTTTACCGCATATTTACCGATTTTGAGGTTTTTTACCGGTAGATTTACCGAATCATTTTTTACCGGTAAATTATACAACCCTATTAGCTATTATATTTCCTTATTTCTTACCTAAGTATTAATAAGTATACTGAGAGTCGATAGCTCTAAACGTCTAAACTTTAATATACCTAGTCCGTTTTTTAAATTAATCTGTAATCTCAGATTTATATTGTTATTTTAAATAATAAACCTTTAAAATATTCCCCTCAAAGTCCACCGGTGCAAATTCGCGGAACATGACTTCTTTTAACGCTGTGCCCGTGCCCAATGGCGAAGACAATTCTGGCGAAATTGGAAGTAAGTACTTCTCGTTCTACAAACTCCGTTCAATGATAATAAAGGTTTATCATTGTAGCTCGACCAAGTCGGCTAATAACTTTTGAGACCCATGTTAGCCGTGCAGATCGAACCAAAACAAGCGGAATCAAAAATGGGACTGCTGAGCAGACAAACAACGGAGAAAGTGGAAAATGCCGTAGAATCACGAAATTCGCACGAACTAAAAGTCGCGATAAGAGTGTGCAAAAGAACGGAAACAAAGAGAATACAGGTTTTCCAATAGCTTTGATCAAAAATTAATTTTAAATTTAAAGACTCGAAGCAGATCAAATTTGAGCGCTATATACCGCCTGAGAAGGACGAAGTCGAGATGTTCGAGGGAAGGAAAATCGAGAAGGGCGATCATTTCGACTTGCTGCAGGAGGACGATATTCACATCCTGCTCGGAGAAAATGAGCCAAAAAATAAAAAACTCCTTCGGTAATAAATGTATCCGGTTAATGTACAAATTTGCGCATGAAACAAATTCAGAGAATTCTCAGAGGCCCAGTTCTCGCATAATATTATGATGAACTTGGAGTTGAAGAAGCATTTCGTGCCCACTCAGGTACGGGCTCAAACCAACTCTAGTACTCTCTCAGTTCTGCGTATTTAGATCCAGAAGGCGGTTATCCCGCTTATCCAGAAAACGCGGAGTAATTTTTTGCACCAAAGTGCCATTCAATTTGCTCTCCCCATTGACCAGATGACTTTATCGGTCTGGCCTATACCGGGAGCGGAAAAACAGCGGCCTACATGTTGCCGATCATGAACGAGCTCGACCAAGTGGTTGCACGACGCACCAAAGTGAACTCTGAGTCGCCCTATATGCTGATATTGGCGCCCACAAAAGAGCTGGCCGAACAGCTCTACGAGGACGCACGAGCATTTGCTACAAGTGAGGCTTACTGAGCACGGATAGCCCTGAGAAATCGATCCATCCCCAGAGACTAACGTGAGCGTGGCGCACTCGTATGGGCACATGCCGATCAAGAACAGCATTTTGGATAAGGAGGCCGGATGCGATATCTACATCGCAACTTGCGGGCGAATGCAGCACTTTGTGGAAGAGGGCTATGTGCGGTCGCCCAAATTTAAGTAAAAATTATCTTCACATTTACAGTTGAAACTGGACAACCTGCGCTACCTGGTGCTGGACGAGGCGGACAAGCTGCTCAAGATCGAAAAATTCCTCAATTGCACGAAAGGGATCAAAAAACACCCGACAATTGTAATTGGCCTGGGGAAACCAATTAACCCAAATGCATCCAATAACCCGCAGAACCCCGAGCATCGGGTGCTGATGTTTTCGGCCACCTTCGAGGAGCAAGTTCTCTGTTTGGCGAAGCAATTCCTCCGAACGCCCTACTACACTGCGCAGATTGGTGCGCTCAATGTCCCTTTGGCGATCACCATACAGGAATTTGTGGAAGTAAAGTCGATTTGTTTCATGTTAAATGCAATCATAATTTTTTTAGATGGCCAAGTTAGGGAAGTTGGAGAAGTTAGCAGAGTTTCTGATAGGAAACAAGAAGGAAAATATGCTAAAGACGTCACCATCGGGTCTGGACTACTGGGAGGTGCCCAAGACGCTGGTGTTTGTGGAGCACAAACGCGAGTCAGACCGACTGGAGGTGGGACTGCGCCAAAACAACATTTTGGCGACCAGCATCAACGGGTCAGCTTTGCATCTCCTTCTGCTGGCGTAGAGAGCATTTTCGTTTAAAGTGACCGTACCCTCCGACAGCGCTTTGAAGCGGTAGAAGACTTCATCGCGGGGCGCACCCAAGTCCTCGTGGCCACGGATGTTGCAGCTCGTGGGCTGAACTTCCCCGGCACGAAGTGCGTGATCAACTACGACCTGCCGAACAAGGGCTTTGAGGAACGAGTGAGTGCCTTCGAATTTGGAACTCTCCCTCCCATTCGGTACAGTACATCCATCGCATCGGGCGCACAGGACGAATGGGCAATGAGGGCCGAGCGGTCTCCTTCTTCGACCCGAACAACCCGCACGATGTGAAGAACGCTAAGGAGTGTGTCCGAGTAAGTTAGGTGCGGGTACCAGAAATGGAATCATCGCAACGACGCGGAAGACTTCTTGAAAGCGACGCAATTCAGATGCTCGAGAAGTCGAAGATGGAAGTGGCAGATTTTCTGCGCAAAATCGCTGAAGAGCAAGATATGGTGCAAGTGCATGGAATTGATCGGGAGAAGAACAACGATGGGGAAAGGAAGGCAGTATTTTCACAGCCAAAGCGACTCAAAACGAATGGACAAGTGTCGGTGCCGCCACAACAGCGAGGGGCGGTGGTTGAGGAAGCGTGGGCGGCAGACAGTGTGGCCGATTCATGGGTGCGGGGAATGGTTTGGGGTGCTAGTTTTAGCCTTGGTGTTCAGAGCCAATGGGGAAAGGAATCTAAGAAGCGGGCCAACGGCTTGAATGTGGGTGGTCAGCGCGGAAAAACTGGCACCAATAAGCGCTGGGTCACTGGCAGCAACAAAGCACCTTTGGGAGAAAAGGCCAAGAAGAACGAGGAGCACGTCGAAAGAAACGGAGATGCTTCGCATAAGCCACAGGTGGGCGCAAAATTCGTATAATCTGCCGATGGATCCTTGAGCCAGTTTCCAATTCAAATGCTAATTGTTCAAGGAGAACGCCGAACCCGAGTGCGAGTGGGAGACTGAATCCATCAAATGGTAGATGAATGATCTTTGAAGAATAACGGTTATTGTATTTTGAAAATATATCTCACTTTGTATCAGCAAATCGTTATTTCTAACAAGGCCTTTTTTCTTGCGCTATTTATCAATATCATTGTTGATGCCTTTTTGCAACAAAATATCTCTTTAAATTTTTATCTTTATTATCTACTTTAAGTTATACGAAATTATTTTTGTTTCACTTTGCTTAATTGTTTCGCTTACTAAAAATTTATAAATTATCGCTTTACCGAGTAGCACTTAGGTATCATTCGATTCAAAATAGGTATGCGCGTTTTGGGATATGGTCCGTTTGGGGAAATGCATTGTGGGCCGATCTCCTTCCTCTCCCCCGCTCATCCCTCTCTGTGCTGTTGCTGCTGTTCTGCCTCCATCTTCATCTGCTGCTGCTGCTGGCGCTTTTTTCGGCGGCACTCCGAGTGCGAGGAGGGCATCAAGTTGCCGGTCTCTCGGAATCTGCAAATCCCGGCCCATCTCTTTTGCCCGGAGACCGCCTGCCTGGTGATGATCTTGGACACGCAGCCGTGGGAGATACACAACTGCTTCGAAATGGCGTTCACCTTCATTCCGCCGTGGAACAAGTGGATGATCTGGGCACGTTCCTCCATGCTCAGCGGACGCCCTGGGAAACAAGGAAATAAATGGTTGGAAAATCAAGGTGAGTTCAATTTTTCACCGGGGCAATAGGACCTTCCGTACAGGTTGGTGCCACGTCCAGATGCTGAAAAGCAGTAATATTTGGCACAATGGACGAATAGACTAGACATCATTTTCGGTACACTTGCCTTTGTCCACGTTTCTTTTTCGGCGCACCCGTGTTCCCCCTGAACTCTGTTTTTCAGTCGGATGGGTAGCTGGCTGCTGGATGCTGAATCTGTTGACTGGGATGGCGGGAAAGTGGAAGTGGAAGTTGTGGACGAGGTGGGGAGGCGGAGACGCAAACGGCTCGGAGGATGCGGTGGAGGCGGAGAAGTAGGAATTGTTGCCGGGGCTGATGCTCGAATGGGAGGATGAGGAGGAGGCGGAGGAGGAAGAGGATGAGACTGAGTGAGAGCACAGCGAGGAGGAGGCACACTCGGGGGCATAGGGGGCGAAGGGGACGATGAGTTGGCTGTCGCAGCCAAACCCCAGCGTTGGGTGGTGTTGCTGTTCCAGGGCAGAGGCGGACGTGAGGTTCTGGCCGACGAGGGGGGAAGTGTAGGCGCTGGAGCACGAGTCGAACAGACACGGCACTTGTCCCAAACTGTCCAGCTCATTTCCCTGAAGCGCGAGATCGAGACTAACGACTGGAAAAATGTACATACATTAAGCCAGGCGTAGAAGCCCCGTTCGAGAGTGTCCGACGAGCTGATGTCGATGCGACATCGGCACTCCCGCTTCTGCTGGTGCGGCAGCTGAAGTGGCTCTGCGAATGGCCTTTCCACCTTGATGGCGCGCCCCTCATTGCTCCCAGCACAATCCCGAGGCGGGATCATCAGCTCCGGCATGATCTCCACCGTCGCGTTGCCCGGCGATTCTTGGGGCTCCAGCTTGACGCGCGACGTCACTTCCATCGCGGAATACAAACAAGCCTGCCGGTTGGCTCTGCAGCCGTGAAAGTGAATATAATTGGTTGGGAAGGGAATGGAAAAAGTAAAAGTTGTTTGGGACCAGAAAGGTGCTCTCCCCGCCGCTGCTGCTCCGCTCAAAGTGCTCCTCTTCTCCGATTGATGCGCCCTCTGGCCTTCCGCCGCACATTCATTCGTGGAAGAATGCGCTGCTTTTTCCCCGGCCGGCAGGAGGGCAGTGGCGGCGGAAGATGGGCCCACAACAGTCACTCGGTGGCTGCTGCTGATGGCCCGCCGCGTCTCCAAAATTGCCCCCTCCTGAAGATCCCTCTTGCTTTTCCCTTTCGGCTTCTTCCACTTTCTCCCAGACGTTGTCGTGGCGCAGTCATCGTCCCTCCTAACGAGTTGTGCGCGTGCGTGCAAAGCACAACAACGGGCAGGGCCAGGGTTGTTGTTGGCCGCCGAGGGGCCATCTCAGTGCTCAGATCTTGTTTTCCCATTTGCGCGAATGGGGAAGCGTTTGCTGCTGCCTCTGGTGCTCTGCTGCTTCCCTTTTTCGGATGTTGCGCAACCCCTTTTATTCCCCTTCCCCCCTCCTTGGGACAGCGACAGAAGCAAAAGAGTGCAAGCAGCAACAGAGAAAGGAAGGCAGAGGGCCAAAAAGCTGTTACTTCGGAGAAACAGCCACAAATGAGAAGGGCGGATGGATGGATGGGAATAGTTGTGGTCGATCATATGCGGTGACTAACATAAATCAGAGGTGGCTGAGCAACTGGGACTGGGACGTGTCTGGAGAGTCTGCTGTGAGGTTATGATTCCGGTTGTCCATTGGATTACAATAAGTGGTGACTAATAGAATATGTAAGTACGCTCTCTGTCTCTATCACATTTTCCGACCATGTCGATTCTACCCGTCCGCCACAGTAGTGTTCAGTCCTGGCTGTACGAGAACAGGGCCTCCCCACTGGCCAGCTGTGAGTGCGAAGGCAATGCGACCAGTTTGTCCAGCTTCTCCTCCGCCTCCATTCTAGCCTCTTCCAATTGCTCGCACTTGGCCTCGGACTCCGCCAATTTGCTTTTGGCTATCGTAACCTCTCCCAGCAGAGCAGCTACCTGGACAAACAAAAACTCAGGCAATTGATTGTCACCGGACTATGTCGCTCCCACCCTGGCCTCAAGTTCCGCCCTGATTTGACCCAGCTGTGTGTCCGTCTCCGCCCTGCTCCTCTCCAGCTGTTGAGTGAGTTCCCTGCACTGCGTCTCCAGTTGGTCCTTTCTGCAATCCCACATTATCCCCTGCAATTTGCTTCGCTTTTACATCTGGTAGAGGCGCGTGTTGTCCGTCAGCAACTCCTGCTGAATGCGTTCCCGCTCCTGGAATCTTCGCCCGAACTCCATCGCCTCACCGTTCACCTGCTCCTCCAGGATGGCGGTCTTCCTGTGCAGGTCGCTCCTCTCCCTCTGCAACTTCTTCAGCTGCTCCGTCAACTCGTTCACCGTCCAGACGCTCAACTCGTTCCTGTGCCCACCAGAATTAATTATACCCAACCCGAGGCTCACTTTTCCCGCCAGTCCGCAGCCTCTCTTTGGTTCTGCCGCAGCTGCGCCTCCGCCTCTGCCGCCGTCCGGTCGCCATTCCTGCGCGTCTCCTCCAGCTGTCTGGTCAGCTCCACAATCTGACCGTGCAGCTCCTGCTGATCCCTGCCCAGTGCCCTCAGCATGTCCAGCTCCATTTGGGCAGCCTCCAAGCGTCCTCTCCACTCCGCCTCTTTCTCCTTCCAGCCTGTCTGCCCCTCCCTCAGAGCGTCCAGCTCTCGTCCAATTTCGTCAAGCTGGGCCCTTTGTCCGTCGATCACGGCATCTTTGCCCGCACAAATGCGCGCCAAGTCAGTAAAGTCGCGTTCCAAACATTTTGCGTCTCGCAGAGAACAGTTGGGCGTGCCATCGGAACAAACACTTGGTCGACGGGGACAGCTTTCCTGAATCCGAAAACAGAACCGTTTATGGCTCCGATCATTTCGTCGACTGACCACTCTGGGTTGGTGCTCCCCTTCGCTGGTGCCGTTGGTGTGCTCGGACTCCCTCCCGCTCTGCTTTCGTCTTCCCGCCCCGTTCATCATTTGCTGCACCAGGTTCACTGAACGCTCGAACTGCTTGGACGCCTGCTCGTAACTGCCGAATGGGAATGGATTGTGGCGCGAACCTGCAATGCAACAGTTTGAACGGAGAGCAAATCTGCTCGGTTGCCCACCCCCCAGTTCCACGAAGTACTCCGTCGTGGTGTTCCATCCGCCGTTTGGCGCCAAAAACCTGCGTCCATCAAATTTGAGGGCCACTCTGCAGTCCGAGTACGGACGTCGGAAGTAGACGCCGCTGGAGTTGGGGAAGGCGGACTGGAGAGCGGAGAAGAGCAGCGAGCCGTCCCCGTCCTCCAGAGGCACTTGCACCGGTTCCACGCTCAGACGCACACTGTCAACCGCTGCGAAGGGGGAAGCGACAGCGGTGCTGTCCGCCATTTTGAAGCAGACAGGGGACTGCCTCGAATAGGGAAAAAGCGCCGGGGAATAAGTGCTGATCTGTTGATCCGGGTCTGACGAAAAGGAATTGAGAATGTAGGTATGTACCCCTTCCTCACTGTGCAATGTGCATGTGAATGGGAATGGATGATGTTGATGTGGAATGTGGACGGGATTGGAACGGGAAGAAAGGTGCGCAAACAACCAGATGGCGGGAAATCGATGGGAATTGGGAATATTTATTACTACACAATGTTGTAGCAATTTACATATATGTTTATCTGGTTTATTGTGCGGCAAAGAAAAGGGGTGTTGTCTGTTGTGACATGCGAATTGTGAATTTGCTTCGCCCCCGATCTCGACTTTTCCCTTCTCTCCTTCGCTGCCTCCCTTCCACGCCAGCGCCATTGCACCGACCAATCAATAATTCAATAATGCATTCGTCTCTCCGCCACGTAGAGTGGATTGTGCACGACCTGGATCGATTCATTGGCGCCCTCTGAGGACGAGAGCGAGCAGGAGGAGGAGGAGGTCCACAGCTCGGGACTGAAGTGCGCGTGCCTGCTGCCATTCCGGTCGCTTCGTGGAGTCGACACTTTGAGGATTTCAAATTTGAAAAGCAAGGGACTTTTTGGAATCCTATCTATCAATACTCATTTGGTATTCTGTAGTGTCCCAAAGAACTTGAAAAGTACAGCACTCGACGGGACTCGAACCACAACCCTTCCATTCCGTGGACAGCTCTAACCTATTGAGCTACGAGTGCCTATTCCAGCGGCTCTTTGGCGTTCTTTTTATTCCACTTACTCCTTGCCTCTTCCCTTCAGGAGATAGGTACCACAATTCCTAGTACCTGGTGTTTGGCGGTGCCAGGGTTTTCTGCGCTCCGAAGTCGCTGTCCGTTCAGCGTGCAGAGGCTCGTAGTGGACTGTCTCCACGAACGAGCCCAGGGGTCGCCCGTCGTGGATGGAGACCAGCCTCGCCTTCCGGACCACCTTCTTCAATGGCACATTGATCAGAGGCGTGGTGGCGCAGGAGCGAGTGGACGAAGGAGTGGAGAAGTGTCCGGAATCGGCGGTGGGGGAGACTGATGGGCGAACTGCCATCGGCTGCCGGTTCCTCATTGGCTCGTTCACCTGCGCATAAACATAGAGGACAATGCAAAACACGGGGCGAATCCAATCGGTTCACTTGTATTCGACTCACCCATCGCTCTCCCTCACTGTCCTCGCCGCTACCATCCAATCGGATACGGGGCAGCCGAATCGGCGTTGTGTTCAAATGCCGAGACGGACTCAGAAGGCGCTGTTGGCCCGTTGGACGCGACTCGCGGTCCACAGTGCTCGTCGTGCCCATTGGGTGGCCGATTGTGCTGCTCTCGAACTGAACTGCCAACTTGGCGGGGCAGCGGTGTCATTCTCGACTCACTCGCACACTTGTTGTTCCGCCCTCCCCACCTTCGCCCAGCGAGTGTTTCTCCCCGAACGAGCGAGTGGAGTGTCGGCGATCCACCTGTGTGGACAATGGGAATCCCAACAGCGCCAACACATACACAGTCCAACTATTTATTGTAACTGGGCACTCACTTCGTTCGGCGAGTAGTGCAGTGTGCGCTCGAACATCTCGGTCCCGTACGTCTCCTCGTCGCCGTCAAAGCTGTGTTGGTGAAGGCGTCGTGCCCAATTTTGCGGGGAACTGGCCCTGTCCCCGTCCCTGTATTTGAAGTGTCCCTGGTCCCTGGCCTCAATCAGTGGAGGGCTGGCGGCCCGATCCAGCAGTCGCACTTGGTGCTCTATCGTTCGGGGCATCCCCAAATTGTGTCTTGCCGTTTGGCGAAAGCGAATTTGCTGCTCTGGATTATTAGCCGCCTTCGCTGCCCGGGTCAGTCAGGATTGAGAGCTGAGCCCTGAGCCCTGGCTGGGTAGAAAGGAATGGGCCTGGCGCGGTGAATGGGGGCGTGTGGTGGGGGAACGGGCCCGAGTGGGTCGACACGGGACTGCGCAAACAAACAAAGAAGACTGGGGTGGAGGTCCGAAACGGAGAGTCGACAACCGGGGGAGGGGAAGAGTGTGTTTGCCGAGTGGCGCAGTGAAAGCGAGAAGCGCCATCCGATCAGCGAGTGGGGGAAGGGGCACAAGGTTTGGCAAGGGAGAGCACAATGCTGCTCCGTCCCTTTGCGTCGTTTTTTGTCTCAGGTGCGATGGTCGGTTTATGCTTTAGAAAAGTGGCTAGCGCACAGGGGAGAGGGTGCTGTCTCCTATTGGCGTATGGCTCAAAATATGTCTCCAGGTCTCCGCACTCTTCGCTAGATGCATCCGCTCAGGACTCCTGTTCCGCCTGTTGGTCTGAAAAGGGCGTCCGCATTTGGATGTGTTGTGCTCCGATTCCAACCTTGGAACTCCTCCTGAGCCTTGGCCGTGAGCCCTTCCTCGGTGGTTTTGGTGCCCGGCTCGTCGCCGATCGTCACCGACTCCAGCGCAATGCGGTCCGGGTTCAGCACGGTCAGCTTGGCCACCTGGGCCAGGTCAT
The DNA here is from genome assembly GCA_013357305.1 of Radopholus similis. Taxonomy (NCBI): domain Eukaryota; kingdom Metazoa; phylum Nematoda; class Chromadorea; order Rhabditida; family Pratylenchidae; genus Radopholus; species Radopholus similis. The sequence goes on along the minus strand of VAHH01000863.1, from coordinate 9,024 downwards.
CACGCGCCACGAACTCGCTGTGCCTTCGCCCGTCCACGTAGGCCTTTGGGGCAGTGAGGGCATTGGCTCTCTCTTCTCTGATTTGGGCCACTCACGATGACCAGCTTGTCTTTGGCGATCAGGTCCAGTGTGAACTGGCGTCCAATCTCGAAGGGGAACGACCTGAAAGCGCCAAAGTCCGATCCCGACAACACCGGACTGACCCGCTCTGCTCCTCGTTCACCCAGAACTTGGTGCCGTCCGAGGCCAGCTTCTGACTGTCCCGTCCGACCACATTTTTCTGCAAATTTTGGGTACCGCCAAAGCACCCAGTCGCCCATACATTGAAGCGGGGGTAGAAGTCGTACAGGCATAGTCCGTCTGCGTTGTCCAGACGCACTTGGAACCAGTTGGAGAAGCCGTCCTTGGGAGTGCCCACCACGCGCACCTTTTGCGGGGGAACGAAGCCGGAGACGGGGATCTCGAAGGGAACCTCCTGGAGAGACAAACACCGTTTGGTTTCTTCGAAAGGCCCCTGACCAGCTTCTCCTCCGGCTCCACCGCGAACTCGTTCAGATTCAGGTCTCCGATGACGGAGAGGTGGCTCACCTCCTTCAGGTCCCCTTCCCGGATGGTGAACTCGCTCTGCAATTCGCCGTCCACAAATGCCTGAAAATGCAAAGGGGGAGTGCGTCCAGGCAATTCCGCGGTTAGTCCGCCGGACCTTGATGATCATCCCCTCGATGGTCACTTCCAGAACGAAGAACTTGTCCAGCACAAACGGGAACGGCCCCCCAACTTCGGGGGTGCCCCACGTCTTTCCCTTGCACGTGTTCCGCACCACGTGGCCTTGCTAAACCGGACAGGTCCCCATCCGCTGGCCAAACCAAAAGCGAACGTCAAATCGCGGGCGGTAGTGGTAGAGGATGTCCCCGTTGGTGGCCAACAGGTTGAGCGAGAAGCCCTTGATGGCGCCCGCGTAGCAGTTGCCCTTCAGTGTGATGCGCTCGCCCTCTGTGAAGCCTTGGAACGGACGCGCGAACGGCATCGGCTGTAAAAGCACAAACCATTGCCTGCCCCAAGCCCCACCCATCCCCACTCACAATTGTGGGCACTTGCTTTTTGCAAGTGTGGATGTGGAAGTGGCCGGTCAGCTCCATCACGGTCACGAACTTGAAGTTGTCGTTTGCTATGAACTCGTAGGCGGGCTCATCTTTGATGGACATCTGCGGATGGGTGGGCATGTGGCAATCGTTTGGGCAACCGCGGACTTGCCTTGATGTTGATCTTCACCCCCTCAGAGAGCACCTTCAAAATTGGGGATGAAAATAATAATAATAATACAATACATAGGTCTTCAAATTTTTTGACTGGCGCTCAGTTTTTCTGTTTTGAGGCTAAATAAGGAATAAGGGGACCTCTAGGACAAAGGGTTTTCCGTGCTGGTACGGCAGATCCCCTTGGAGCACTTCCTTGTCTCCAGCCTTGGTGTTCCGACGGGCCACAAAGTTGCGCTGAAAAGGCAAAGAATTGCGCATCATTTCGGACTGGAAATTGCCTTGAATAGGGGGTCGAATTGGAAGAGCACTTGGCTGGAAGGGAAGGGCAGAATTGGCTGGATCAGCAGCAACGGGGTGCCCACCCGGTGTATCCGTTCTTCAGGTTGATGTCGAACACGTGGGCGTCCCCGAACAGCACTCCCTCCAGACGGATGCGCTGCGTCTGCGGATAGCCGTGGACGGGACGCTTGTGCGGGAGACCCTGGGGGGACAGGTCCGGGTTCATAGTTCTTGGGTGGCCACGAACGATCTCAAAGTGCTGCTGGGGCAGCTCCTCGGTCACACTCTTCCAGATCCACGGGGCGGCCATTGCTGGAGGTCTGTCGCGGGTTGGTTGCTCTTGGATTTGTCTGAACAACTTTGGTAATTCGGCGGGCCAACACCATTTATGCCAAAGCAAAACAGCAAGACAAAGAAAAGACACTGTTTGGTCGAAGAAAATGGCGCTGTTGGCTTCGTGGCGATGCGTTTATCACTGCTCCGGTGCTTCTTTGTTCCCTGGGCCGGAGGGAGAGGACTCTGCTGGAGCCCGCGACGAACAAAGGCAGTAAACAGCGGCGGAGTCAACAGGCTGATAAGCTGTTTTCCAGTTGGCTTTTGGTTTCTCGGGGACTTCCTCCCCCCTCTTTGTTTGGTGCCCTTTATGGTCCTTTGTTCTGCCATATTTGTTGTTTGTTGGTCCGCAGGCACAACAGCAAAAGCCAATCGTGAGCATGGAAAACAGCTTATCAGCTCTGTTTACTGCCTTTGCCGAACAAGACGGACTGGCCGGGGACAAAGGATCGCTGGAGCGCTGATAAACGCAGGCCACAAGCGCAGATGCCCACATTTCCCGTCGCGAATCCCATTCCATCCCTAGACATGGAATCATTTGGGAAACGAGACTCAGACAAATCGGGATATTTAATGGTTTTTAAAACCGAAAATTAAATGTCTTCCCTTCAGTTAAGGTACCAATCTATCCTTTCACAGACTCTCCACAAAATGGCCACTGACTTGTGGATCTGGCGTCGGCAGACGCAGAAAATGCCCCAGCAATCGTTCGAAGTGGTCAGCCACACCAACAGGGCACTGGGCACACCCTTCCTTTGCGTTGCAGAGTCTGCCGCACAAGCGTCCCCAGAACGGCTATCCGCAGACCCAGGTGCTCAGTCTGGAAGGCATCGTGCTGGAGGCGGCCCAGAAGTTCGACCTGTTGCTGAAGAACGGCTACACCGGCCAGATCTACTTCCGCTTCGACCCCCTCTTCAACGTTCGTGTGTTGTTCCACTTTGGTGCCAACCCCCTCTGTCCATGTGCAGCGCCGTTTTGTGCCTCGCCGCAACCAGAAGACCACCAAGATCCAGCAGCAGGGCGACTTACCGTTCACCTCAGGAAAGCCGTTCAGGTATTCTGGAAAATTGTGCACGAATCTGGCTTTGGTTTCAGCATTGACGTGGAGTCGGAGGGAACCACCATCACGGTCAAGGTACATACATGTGCAAGTGCAGGAGAGGCGCATTGATTGCACTTTTCACTTTGCAGGTGCACATGCGCGGCGAGGAGATCTACGAGTTCATCGCTCACGACAACCTGAAGCAGGTCACCGCGTTCGAAGTGACGGGCGACATCCTCATACACGACTCCAAGCGCTCCACCCCGCTCATCCCGCTGCCCTACCTGCGCCCCATCCAGGGCTTCACTGACCCTGACCGCGTCCGCATCATCGGAAGTGCGTATGACGGGCCGAAGAAGCGCTTCGAGGTGAACCTGCGCGACGCGAAGGGCGACTACCTATTCCACTTCGCACCCGAATTTTCGGTAAAAATGCGCAGAAAAGAGGGAATTACCGATTGGTGTTCAGCGCAACCAGGTGGTCCGGGACACCACCAAGGACAAGAAGTGGCTGAACAAACAGGAGGTGGACGGGGGCTTCCCCTTCCAGCTCGGCAAGCTGTTCACAGTCGACTTCATCTCGGACGGCAAACTGATAAAGGTGTGTCCAAAAAGGGGCTCGGTCAAAATGTGCGATGGTTGAAGAGCCAAAACGATGCAGGACCAAATGGGAAAGGGAGAGCTTGTTTCAGATTCGCGTTGACGGCGAACCGTTCTGCGAGTTCCTACCGCGCGAAGGCGACGACATGAGCAGTATTTCGGAGCTGGAGGTGAAGGGCGAGATCCTGCTCAACGAAGTCACGTTCTTCCCTGAGGAGAAATTGGTCAGCCAAACAGACGAAAATGCCACAGGACGAGGACCCAATTTGCAGAAACTGCCCTACGAAGTGGCCCTGGACGGATTCGGGTCGGGCAAGCGAGTACGCATTGTGGGCGCCCCGAAGGCGGGACGCGGCTCATTCGAAGGTGCCGCAGCCCAGAGGATCCTTGGCACTCGTTTGTCCCAATTCAGTCCGTTTCGTGATCGACGAGAAGAACGTGATGCTGGACTACCAGCCCTACTTCGAGTCCTACGTGAGTGTCGCTTGAGATCTAGCCAATCCCTGGCTCTACTTGCTTAGAAGCACTACGTCGGTCGCTGGATCATGCAGGACACCGTATGCCTTGGACTTTGATCGAGGGGCACGTTGTCCGTTGCAGGTCTGGCGAATGGTGGAGAGCGACGGCGGGTTCCCCTTCGAGCAGTCCAGGCAGTTCCAGCTCGACTTCCAGTCAAAGGACAAGCTCATCGAGGTCAGTCCAGTCCTCCTCAGGCCCAGACTAAGGGCCCCTCCGCAGGTGTACGTGGACGGGCGTAAGCACATCGAGTTCGTGCCCAGGGAGGGCCTGGACGCGAGTTCCGTGACCAAGCTGGTCATTCTGCCCGCCGACTCGATGCAGCTGCACACGGTGGTCAAGGGCGAACTGGAGAAGGAGGCCGAATCCTGAAAGGCCCTGGGAAGGCAAAACCATAGCAAGTGGTTTACCTATTTAGCAACAGGTTCACACCTCCAATTGCGATTTGGGCGCCATTTCTTTTCTTCTAATAAAAAACTCCCCATTTTGGTCAATTTCGAGATCCGTGCTCGTTGAACTTCCGCGCAGTCTCGCTTCACCGCCAGATCAGCGCCTCCGCTCCCTTCCCGGAATATTGTTTGCCCCTCTCCCTGACCGCACTTCCCAGCGGCCCATTCCACAGCGCTTTCGTGCTGCCTCCCCTCCTCCAGCGGTCGTCGGCGATATCGTGTGCTCATCGGCTGGCTGGAAATAATCATCGATTCCGTGTTTGTTTGCGGACGGCGGGCAAATAGCGAGGGGCCCACCGTCCGGGAGAGGGAAGAGCTTTGGTGTATTTTTGTGCGGCGCCCTTTCGCCCCAGCATTCACTCGCATTGCACCTTTTCCTTTTCTCCTCCTGCCGTCATGTGAGCAATGGGCACATCAAAATGTTTATTTATTCGCCGGAGAAATGGCCTGGTCGGGTGCGACAAAAAGCGCGCTCAGCCCGCTGGATGGGAATTCGCCGTTGCGCGCACTTAAAATGCTGTTTGCTCCTCATTGTTGTGGTCCCCGCTGTTTGTGGTCCCGGTCGCCTCGCATTCGAATCCCATTCCAATTCCCATTCAACCGCGCTCTGGTGCGATAAACACCTCCGAATGATGACCTCCTCCCCTCCCGCCGCAGCCAACCCCTCTGCCGAAATGGTCAGCAAAAGGCGCTACGACTCCGTGGAGCGTTTTGCGGCGATGAACCTGACGGAGAGGGTGCAGAGGCCGATTGTGGTCCAGACTGGGCCCGTGCAGCAGCAACAAGCGCCCTCCTATCCGCACCCGTTCAGCATGATGCGCAGGTACCCCACAGACCCACAGCCCCCTCCACGGCCGCACATTCCCCCTCCGCAGACGCTCCAATGAGCAGCTGCTGCCGACCCCCAGCACCCTCACACACGCCGACTCGCCGCAGACCATGCTGCGCCCGCATTCGGTTGCCTCCCCTCTGACGCCGCACCCGCCCCTCTACCAACCTCAGTACCAGCAGCAGCGCCCTCCCCAGCAAATATGGCGCTCATCGATGCACCAAGCACAACCGACAATGGGCCAAATGACGCCGCAGAAAGGCAAATGGGCGGAGGGGATTCTCAGTTACCTATTTAACGACGCAATTCAATTAAGTCGCATCGGCATTCGGGTCTTCTCGTCCCGCCTCCCAGCCAAGTGTCACCGCCCTTCAGACGCAGCCTAGCCGCCTGAGCGCCGCACGAAACGACACAGAACTGGCTGAGAATGTGCGCTCGTTCTTCGCGCACAAGATCCCTGGGCCGGTGTGGCTCTCTCTGTCGCTGCTCCAGATCGTGGCGGGCATCGTGTCGCTCTTTGTCGGTGCGCTTGAGAGAGATGCATCTACCTAACTTTCTAAGCCACCAAGACCAATTCTTGCCAAGGTGCTCTGAACGCCTCGCCCTACAACTGCATGATCGAACCGAACATTCCGATCTACCTAATAGTCTCCGGAGTGCTGCTGATCGTCAACGGGGGCATCCGACTCTTCTTCATGATGACCTCTTCGTCCGACAAATCTAAACGCATGGGCGCCCGCCAACAGCCGCAGCAGCAGAAAACGATGCTCAGACACATGAGCGAGTTCGCCCTCGAAGGAGTGGTCCTCTTCGCCATCGTGGTTGTCGTCATCCTGGGTTTGCTGGATATTTTGAATTTGGATCTTTTTGCCCAAAACGACTACCCAAAATTCGATTTTCTGCAATTGTTTTTGTTTGTTTGCATGTCCTTTTGCCTCCAGGTTGCGTCTGGGTGTACGGTGCACAGCGCTACATGCACAGTCAAGGGGTTTGTTCGAGTGTCGCGCCAAATGGCCATTTCCTAAAGCAGATGTACATGTCCATGTTCGACCGGCACTACTGCGAGCGGGGACTGTATTGGACCGCGTGGTGGAGTGTGACCCTCCACCTGGGCGTGTTCGCCCTTCTGATTCTGCTCACCATCGCAGTGCTCGTTTGGGGCGCCATCGGCGGATGAATGGAGGAAGCGATCTGAGCAACCATTGTTTATTGTCCAGTCACTGACCAAAATGCCCAAGGAGCCGAGGGAGACCGATCGATGTCAGAGCCTGGGCTTAAACCTGACCCAGTTGTTTGCGGGATTGATTTTCTTATTGTGGTCATCCTGGGCAACAGTGACAAATCATTCACACACATGTACATAAATATCTACTATCATTGAACTGACTTGAAACATCAACACACCAATAAGCGGATAAACTACTTAAGCCCTGACTTTGTCTTCCATTTACTCAGGGCAAGAACATTCGTATCAGAATTCACAGATGGTCCTCCAAATATTTACCGCTCATTCTTTATCATTCCTTCTGCGGCTCTTCTCAGTCTGCTTCCACTGCTCACGCAGCCGGGGTTGAGGCCGCCGGTGGACCACCAGTGTGGTTGTGGCGGTGGTGCTCGCGGTCGTCCATCATCTCCGCGGGTCTGCACGTCGGTGTGGGGTGTGTCCCGGTCGGGCGGACGCCCTCACCAGGAGTCGGCGGAGTGGCGGTGCCGAACGGGTGCTCTCCTGGTGCGCACGTCGGCAGAGCGCTGAATTCGTCGTGGCGTTCGCTGCTGCCGCTCGCACTGTTGGCTCCTCGTTTGGCACGCAGAACGTCTCGCTTCTTGCGATGCTGCTTACGACAAAACGGTTAACTGGGCTCTCCAGTCAGGGTGGCCAAAACCTGTCCCTGTGCTCCTCCGGCGGGCGACGGCGGACATCCAGTTGGCGGGGTTCCGCTGGGCGGCGGTGGGGGAGTCCCGTTCGGAGGTCCCCCTCCCCCGGCTGGCGGAGTCGGGCAAGGACTATCCGCAGCCATCAGAATGGCCGTCAGAGAGAGCAAAACGGACAAGGGCAACAGCATTGTTGTTCAGCGGTTTTGGGGGGTTGGTTGTAGCAAAGTGATGCCAATTGGGTCCAATTCCGCGCGAATAAATAGGCACAGTGGCAGACACCCAAATTGGAGAGAGTTGGCAGGGATAATCACCCTCTGGTCCGCGCCAAATTGGACAACCCTCCCCTTATGTCCCCGCAAACGAACGTCCAATTTGTTGTGTGTCCTTTTCAATAAAGGGATAATCCACCATCCGGGTTGGGCGGAAAACATGCGAAGAGCTTGTTAAAAGTGTTGTTATTCTCGCGCAAATCTCTCTTCCTGTCTGGGCTTCGCCTCATCTCTTCCCGCACTGGCATCCGTAGGAGCCGGTGTACTGCTGCGGGTAGAAGGAGGAGTAGGACGGCTGTTGCTGCTGCGGGTAGTAGGAGGAACTGCCACTGAAACCACAAGAATCGGATTGATTGAAGAAAGAAGACATGTTCGACCGACCCGTAGCCATAGCCCCCGGAAATTGGCACTCGGATGTGCACTCGCGTGTGTCTGTGATGGTGGTGGTGCCTCTGTCCGCCGTATCCGCCTCCACCATATCCATATCCGCCTCCTCCGCCGTATCCGTATCCTCCGCTCCCGTACCGCTTTGCACGTGGAGGGGCCGAAATGGACGAGTGGACAGGCGACAAGAGGAAGAACAAATACAAAAGGATAACCGAACACGACAACAGGCAATTCATTTTTTGGGGATGTCAAATTCTCAAATTCTGAAAAACTAGTGCACCTTTTAAAGGTAGAATTTGAGCGTCTAAATTGGGGCCATTTAGCACCCTCAATTGTGCACGAGGGCAGTTCGGCAAATTCCTCAGAGTCGAGCATTGGGTTTCCACTCGTTTTCATTCCTTGATCTGAGTTCGGCGAAAAACGCCCAAAATTGGCGTCAATTGGAAGAAAGGGGAATAAAGACCTGTGCATCAGATCTGAGATCAACGATGACGAAAAATAAAATCAACTTCCAACCAACCTTTTTGTCAAACACGAAAATGGAGAAGAAAGTTCACCGAAATCAGGGCGAGAAATTTCTCCGTCTTCCTGGCAGCCCGGCAGAGCCGAAGCCATCCAAGTCTGTCCCCGCGGGCTGTCCGTCCGATTGGCAACAGATGTTGCCCTTCTGGCAGACGAACCCGCTTGCGCACCTTCCCAGGTGGCAACTGCCGAAGGGGGCGCCTCCGTCCGGACAGAGGGGACAACAAAAGCCCGTCACACGGTCGCACTCGTATCCGTCCGCACACTGAGTCGCGGTAAAAAAGTGTTCCCCGCCATCGGCCTCTACCCTGGCTGCTCCCCTGCGGTTGCAGTTGCGCATGTTCGGCTGCATCTGGCCCTGGCGGCACTCGCAGCAGACGCCTCCTGGCGGATTGCAGTGCAATCTGCCGTGGGAACACGTGCCCGGAATCGCCGCGGCGTTACATTGGCCTGCACCGGCCAATCCGCCGCACGCATCTGTGAATTGGAAGTGGCTGTCCGAACAATTGGGTACCAAAAAAGGCGGTTAATTGGGCACCATCGTGAAACATTTTTCAAAAATTCCTACAACTTACCATTCTATTATTATTATTATTATTATTATTATTATTATTATTATTATTATTATTATTATTATTATTATTATTATTATTATTATTATTATT
>VAHH01000862.1:0-18871 GCA_013357305.1 Radopholus similis | reverse complement strand
GTACTCGTGACTAGTCGCCTGACATTTCTCAATGTGCTCCATCACCCGTTTCTCGGTGGTGAATTTAGCGTTACAGCCCCCGCATACATAGCTATCACAGAAGAAATGCGTATCGACCAAATGGTTCTCCAGAGAATCAACATCGGAGAATTCCTGCAGATGTATAAACGTGTTTTTAGCATTTGTCCAAAGGAAACAACAAAAACCGTTTGCACTCCGCCGCTACCGAATGCACCCGATCCCGACATTTCCGCACACTTGAAGCACACAAATGTGGTCTGCTGAGGCTGTGGGAACAGATGTTCGCGCATTTCCCTCTTCATTCCCATCGTTTCGGAGGTAAGAGAGCAAAGAAACTGTTGAACGATTGTTCTTAGTCCAGAGGTCGGAAGCAAATCCACTAACCGTGTAGACCTTTGTATTGTGTGCCTCCTTGTAGTGATTCATCATCTGCTTCGCAGTTCTAGTGATGAACCGAACATTCTCGCACAGCATGCACTCGTATGGCTGGAAACAATGCGAGATGAAGTCGCTAATCGAAGGGGAACAACAGAGAAAAGACGGTTAACTCCTATTCGTCTACCGATCCGTATTTGCTTATTACTTATTATGTCTATGGACGGGAGAGCTAAGGGCGAACGATACATATAATTATTACCCAAATATTGTAGTGAACTACAGATGCTAAGTGCACTTCGAGCTCTTCAAAAGAAGCAAAGAAAGTCTACAGAATTTGATTAATTACTAAAACAAAGGTATCAAATGTAAACCTTGGCACTTTCTGGTCCCGCTGTCCCCTCGCATTTTCGGCAAAAGAGATTCGTTTGCTTATTATCCATGTTAGTGGGTGTCTGTTGTGTTGTTACTAAATGTGGCATAAATTAATTGATACATAAGAAAGTGTTTGTTTATTTGAATGTAAACAAATGGGAATAAGAATGCCCATTCGATAAATGTAACATTATTTAGACATCATAGAATGTGTGTTTATTCATCACAAGTCCCTGAGAAATCGTTTCGGATCCATAATGCACAAAATTAAGCCGCGTAATATCAAAATCTGTCAAATCTTTTTCGCCTCCCTTCTCTTTTTTGCCTTCTCCTCTTTCTTCCTTTGTTCTTCCGCATTCTTCGCTTCTATTGCTTTTTGTCGCTCATCTTCCTCGATCAGTTCATCTTCTTTTGTTTCTCTTCTCAATGCCTCTCTCCTTTCCGATTCGTCAAAAATAAGAGTATAGCACTCTTTGATGAGTTTTATCTAAATAAATTTAATTAATTGTTGGAATATGTATCGTTTTATTACGTTTTTTGGGTCAGTCTCAACAACACGTACACGGAATTCTGTACAGGCGTCCAAATCAAAGTCGTCACCTCGGGCTATGCACTCCTTGACCCTCTAAATGCGTTGATAAATTAATACATATTTATTAAAGATAACAAATAATCAAATAATGAAAATTACTGATGGACCTCGACATCACCGCTTTCCAAAGCTAATTGCAAATTGCTCATTTTTGGGCTTTAAACTTTAATAGCTCAGGCAATCCAATTGAAGTTATTATTGCTAGAAATAAATGGGAACTACAAAATATCCACAAAATGGGATGAAAAATGAAAATACTAGGGCGGGGAAACATTTGAATTTTGAAACCCATAATTTCGTAAAATGACATTTCAAAAATCGATGTTATGACAATGACGTCAGTGTCACTACCAATTTGTCGACTAAGTTGACGTCGAGACTCGAGACCACAAATATCAGATTCTTAGTTCAAACTTCAAACTTCAGCTTTTGCATTGCTACAACAAAACGTCAAGAACAGATATATAATACACAAAGTATTTTTGAACGATCAAAATCAGTAAACCGCTATAAACGGTTTGTAGTTTGTTTCTTGTGTGCCTTGTCTCATGTCAGGTAAAACACAATTTCAATATCGAGCCATGAAATAATGAATGCTTGGAATGTTGGAATGCAAATGCTAGTGATGATGAATGATGATGACTCAAAAATGTTTCAACAAAATACTTATATAGAAATAGATGTGCAATTCCGTTTTACCTTTATTTAATCTTTCATGCATAACTATATAAAATACAAAAATACCCCGAGCATTCTTTAAAAACACTTTCGAGTCTCAAAGGTGACGTCCCAGTGACAGGGACCCTGTCCGAATGTCAAAATTTTACATAAATTTTTTTTGCAGATCGAGCTTAACATTCGATTATTATTTAATACGCATCCGCGAGCCACAACCTGCTTATTTTTACTTCTGATTCGATTTTTGTAAAAAATGCCGCTTGGAATTTTCGGAAGCAGCAACAAGGATGGCGGGCCAAAGCCGCAGCCTTTGACGAGCGGAGAAGAGAAACCCCAAAAGAAGGACAAATGCGCGGCGGGATCATCAGGCACCAGCGAGAAAGACATGAAGGGGTCGTCAATCAAACTCAGCAAGAAGACGTACACAGTTGAGCGAAAGCTGGCAGAAGGTCCATTTAATTGGCTTAAATGGACCCAAATTCTCAAAACATTCTTGGGCTATTTAGGCGGATTTGCCATTGTCTACCTGGTCACAGACAAACACAGCCGGAACTACGCATTGAAGAGACAGCTGATTCGAGATGGTAAACAATCAAATTATTAACGAGTTAAAGCATTAAACATGTTAATTGAAGATCCTCGCCAAGTAGAAGCATGCCGCACAGAAAGTCAGATTGTGGTGGGTTTTAGAGGACTGTTTTACGCTAATTCCTCGTATCCTTCGATTTAGAAAAATTTGAATGGCCACAAAAACATCGTTGCCCATGTGGACAACCAGCTCACAGTGAACAAAGCGGGCGTCTACGAATACATGTTGCTTACGGTGTATTACCCAAGTGAGTGTTTTACAGTTTCTTCAGAATTCAACTCGCATCGCTAAGCAAACGTGTTGCAACTGATGAACTCTCGTCTGCTTTTGAACAAATGGCTTAATTCGGGCGAGATTCTCGACATCTTTTGCGATATTTGCGAGGCCGTTGCGCGACTGCACCACTCCAAAACTCCGGTGATCCATCGGGATTTGAAGGTGGAGAACATTTTGATCGACCAACGGACTGGCACCGAAAAACCGGTCTACGTGCTCTGCGATTTCGGCAGTGCGACCACAAAAGTGCTCTCCAAAGAGCATTACACGCACGCGTTCTTGGAGGAGGAAATCCAACGCTACACCACCCTGAGCTATCGAGCGCCCGAAATGATCGACCTGTACTCGGGAGTGGAGATTGGTGGGCGAGAAACGTAATATTTTTAAAAAGCATTTTTTGTCTCTAGGCACAAAAAGCGATGTCTGGGCTTTGGGGGTTCTGCTCTACAAACTGTGCTATTTTTCTCTGCCCTTTGGCGAATCGGCGCTCGCCATCCAGAGTGGGATCTTTTCGTTTCCCGAAGCGCCCTCCGTTCCCGAAGAGATAAAGTCCATCATCAGTGAGTTCGTTTTGGGGTCTCAAAAAGCACATTTGTTTTTAGATCTCCTGCTCACACTGTCCGCCAGATACAGGCCGAACATTTTCCAGACAGCCTATTTGGCCTTTTCCGCCGCCAACAAGAAGTGTCCGGTCTACAACATTGAGGTAACAGAGGACAGATGTCCCCTAATCGTGCGGCTACGCTTTTTAGAAGTCACCCCGAATTGAACTGAGCGAGGCCGTTCAAATCCTGCGTTTGCGCAACAAACTCGGCGCAGACTATGCTCGACTCTACGAGAAGGCGTTCAACGATTTTGAGGCACAGAAGCGGCGGCACACCGCCCCCTCAGTGGGAAACGGGAGCGACAACAGTTCTTCGGAGCGGCCGAAGAACAGCCAACAACAAACGGTCGGCACATTCCGTCAGCAACAACAGCGCCAACAAGTACAAGGTATTTGGGGTATTGCATGAGGAAGAGTTAGGACATACAACAAATTGTTGGTGTTCAGAGACCAAACAGACCGCCAATGAGACTTCGGATCACGTTGCCTTCGTGCCAGACCAAATTTCCGCTGCTGCGCCCGCCAGCGGTGACTTGCCAACGGAAGGCGTGATTGTGAACACGGCGGCCGAGAGCCACCCAAGGGAAATGACCACCTCGGTCAATCCACGTCTGCGGCCAAAGCCGCAGGTCATTTCGAGCGTGCGACAACACCAAACTGCGGCAATGAGAACGGCGTCCGCGGTGTCTTCATTCATTCGGCCCGTGTCCAATTCGGCGTCCACGACGCTGCCGTCTTCAATGAAAATTGCGCCCTACCAGCAGCAACAACACCCGCAGAACCAGAGCACTTCGACCGCAACCGGCGAGTGGGATTTGACGCAACAGGGCCTAGAGGAGAGGCGACATTCGCCACCTTCGGCTAACGCCAAAAGCGACGGCATTGGCCTTCACTCGAGCGCATTTCGGCGAGTTCTGTGTAAACACTGCTGGAAGCTGACCCGATATTTTTTAGCCCGTACACCTTGGCCAACAAGCAAGAGGAAGTTCCGGCGGTGGCGTCAGGCGACGAAGAGATTAGCAAAATCAATGGGCCAATGATGGTGTTCGAGTCGTCGAATCCGTTCATCCAGCAGAGTTCGTCGATAGACCAGAACATGGACGACAATTTGTTTGGCGAACGCTTCGACAAACTGAGGCGCTACGCCGATTCGCACGGGAACCCGAGCCCAGCAGGAGGAACTGCTCCAGATCCAGGCAAGTGTTGATTTATGATTTCTATTATTACTATACCGCTCGGAATATTCTTTTAGAGCCCGCCAGAAGCCAAACGCGGAACGTAGACGCAAGTCTACCAACAGCTCCCACGTTGGACTGGACAGCGTTCGGACACATGATAAGCGACGATCCGTTCGGGAATGCACCCGATCTTTTGCCGCATCAATTCTATCGACGTCCAAAATGATCAGTTCTGCCCCAAAACGATATTTACTTATTCGAGTCTCATCCTCGCAAAGCATAAAAGGCGCACTTGAGGAAAGCATATCCACCCCGGCAGCATTTGAATTATTTATTTCATTTTTGAAAATATTAAGTCATTCATCGTTGCTATAACATTTCAAAGGACACAGAATGATGTAGAATAAAATATTTATCGCAATGATCCGGCACAGAATAAAAGTGTGTAATAGTAATAAAATTATGTGGAATATGATCATCACAGCAATTAATCAACAAAAAAAGGTTGTTCCAGTATCATCCAGAGGGAGCAAGGAATGAATGAATGGTTAAGGCCACCACAAAATGTTGATTGATTAATTTTTTTGTTCTATCACGTGCGAATTTGGTAGTCGCCGTTCTGGGTGACGTATCGCACCCAAGGCAGTGCCTGGTATCCGCTCTTCTCGATGATTTTCAGGTAACGCACCTGTCACAATGCATTGTTTTGGGTTGATAGCAGCTGAAGCAAGTGAATTGATTACCTGAAGACCGGACGTTGTGAAGTAGGGAATTTCGAATTTCACAGACACTGGCACTTTTCCCTCCACTTCCTCTCCCTCAATTGAGGGCAAATTGAAATGTGCTCGCATCAAGTACTCTCGTCCACCGGGAAAGGAACGTATCGTCCAAATGAACGCGCCGATTTCGGGCGCATAGCGGGCTAAACAGAAATGTTGTTGTAAGGGGTTTCCAGTGCAAATTTACTAATTTACCTGAGCCAACAGCACTTTTGAATTTTGGCGAGTCCGCGTCACTCTGAACCGGCACAATAATCTCCACGTGATTCGCGATTGATTGGCGTTTGAATTGGGACTTTGCCTGTGGTGATATGTTGACAAATATAATATGGTCAATCAATGTGCGCCTACTTTCACAATGTACTCGATCCTCGAGTGCGAATACTTTTCCATCTGGACCTCCACCCAAATCAGCGGTTTGATTGTGGCAGTGAGTCTGTAGCTCATCAGCTCGAATTCCCCGTCCGGCGGAATGAAACTGATCGTGCGCTCACTCTCGAAACGGGAAAGCCGCACGCACTGATGGAACTTGACATCCTCCAATTCGACCGCCTTTCCTCTGCTTTTCCCGACCGATTGGAACAGCACCTTGTCGTTGAGGCCCAATCGCAATTCGGGCATCCCCGACAAAATGACGCGCATTCGAATAGCCCCGACAATTTCACTGCGCAAGACAGTTCCATTCGCATTTGCCTAATTTTAACAAAATAGATGAATAAAATTGAGTCCAAACCGTACCAATAAATTGACTGACTCAATGACGTCCAGAAACACCTCGTTCTTTCTGTATTTGATTCCCTCCGAGCGCCAGGAAACCTGAGTATCAGTGTGGGGATTACTTTAAATTTCTTTGCCAGATTTACCGCATTCGTCACAGCCATTGGAGGTCTGGGCGCAATGTCGAGTTGGTGAGTCTCTTGGGTTATGTATTCTTGCAGAATGCGCGGCTCAGTCGTTTGGGGAAAGCCAAAATCGAGCATTTCGTCGAGCAGCTCGTAAATCACCACAAAATTGTCGCGTACAGATTCCTCTTCCAAGTCCTTGAAATAGCAAACAAACGTCTCCACACACTTGTAGAGGAAGGAGAGCACCATCGCAACATTTGCATTTTTCTTGGACAATGAGACCACTGAATGGCACCCAGTTTTAGAAACTCAACTTTCCAACTTTCAAACCTACAATAAATGTTCATGTGTTTGATGTAAATGTAGCTGAGTTCGCCCTTTTGGATCAATGGCGACGACCTTCCCTCATCCTCTTGTTCGACCAACAGCGGCATAAATTTTTCAATTGCACTCACGTCGACATCCCCGCGAAAATTTCTTGACATAATCACCTAAAATTAATTGTTAAATGATTTACGTTTACGCTAAATGTCAAGTAATCTTATACTTACATTTCCCTTCATGTCCAGAATAAATATCGCCGAACAGGACATGGCTGGATGTAGACTTTCACACTGCTTTGCGAGGCGAAATGAATTTATGTTAAACTTATTAATAATTGATTGATTAATAATCAATCAATGATTAATATTAGATGAAATTCTATTTTACAAAAAATACTCCACAAAAGAATGGAATTATACAAGATCATTGTCATAATCATGCATGTAATGATGATTTGCTCGTTTGCTGGTTTGCTTTGATTTTCAGCAGTTTGATCTAAAAATGAGTAATAAATAATAATAATAATAATAATAATAATAATAATAATAATAATAATAATAATAATAATACTAATAATAATAATAATAATAATAATAATAATAATAATAATAATAATAATAATAATAATAATAAGCGAGGTAATGTTATGAGTAATAATAATAAGCAAGGTAATGTTAGTATTACTAGTACGTCGACAGCGACAGGAGAAACACAATCGTCGGGATTAGGAGAGCTTTTAAAAGACTTTACCCCTACAAAAGTATTGGGCGAGGGAGAATATGGCAAAGTCTACCTTGCAAAGTACATATTTTTGGTACTAGTGCAGTTTCCCCCCCCCCTGGCGAGCAGCGAGCGCTCGCTGCCCCTTTCCTATCTTCCTCCTGTCGCTCGCTGCCATGTCGTCGCTAGCGTTTCTCTCTCCCTCCTGTCGCTCGAACTTCCATCCATCTTTGATTGACAGCAAATAGAACACCAAAGATAGGTATAATACATACTTACATACATACAATAATTGACAAGAAATTGATAATTGACAAGACAAGAAATTGACATGATGGGAGGGTGGGGATACTGCGGAGTCATTCATTCTTGTGTGCTCGCCAGGGGGGGGGGAAACTGCACTAGTAGCTAGTACCCATATTTTTAAAGCGATAATATCACAATCATTTACATATGTATTATTCATGAATCGACATGATGAGGTAGTATGCCATCAAAAAGGTTGCTTGTGGTGGTGACTCATCCAATTCACTACAAGAGGTCAAGGCCCTCTCGGAAATGTTCCATCCAAACATTGTGCGCTATTTCGGATGTCGCATTGTTAAGAAAGAGAATGAAGGTAAGATGTTGATAACCATTTTTATTGTAGGCGTCACTATTTAGACAATAAACTTTACATTATGATGGAGTATTGTGTGCAAGGATCACTTCAAGCGATTCTTGACGAGGACAATATTACTATGCCAATATTCTGGACTATTGTGGACGACATGTTATGTGCATTAAAATATTTGGACAAAATAGGACGTCGGCATGGTGATATACAGGCGCAAAATATTTTTTATGGGCAAAACCTGTACAACTGGAAGGAATGAATTGGTCGAAGGTGAGAAACCGTCACGCAAAAAAGATATGCTGAGGTAAAAATTATATTAAAATATGAAATAAACAACAAAAAATTTAGCATGGGTTCCGCGTTCGAAGAAATGTTTAATAAATGCAGCGAATCGTCGGAAGATGAAAATGGCGATATGGATCACAGAATTGAGATTCAAACCGAAATTGTTGAGGATTTAATTAAACAAATGAAGAGGGCAGTACCAGAAGACCGCCCACAACCGCACAAGCTGATCGAATTGTTAGATCGTCAGAGAGAAGCAAATTTCATCCCGGTGAATCCGTTTTTTGAAAAGCTGACTGTTTTTGTATCGATTCAGGCAAAAAGGCTTCTCTGTAACGATTGCATCGAGTTAAACGAGCGGGTCATCGATTTAGGCGCGCGGCGGATCACTAAATTGGAGAAGTCCAACGAGAAATTGGAGAAGTGTTACGAGAAACTGTTCGAAAGAGGTGTCCTAAATTCTGATGATTTGGTCTGAACACATTACATGTATCTCTCTTAAATCGATTTTTATTACAAAATTTTGAACATATATTTATTAAATTCATTAGTCATCACTTACTCCAAACCGAACACTTGCTAAAAAATCTGTGAATATACCAATTGTTCTTGCATCATTTCGCGCGTTATCTCGTCCTCCTTCAAGAACTGGAAAATACCGTCCATGAATCGGTTTTCTAAGTAATCAGTAATGCCTTCGCCAAATTCACATAAAGCCACTCAATTCACAACCCCTTCTCCAAGTATGCATAATTGATTAGGAAATTTATCCCTAGGTATCCTCGAAAATCCATTCATAGTTTTTTATGGTTTATGAAATCATGTGTTGTTGTGTTGATATGTGTACTTAATTTTAAAATTAAAATTTAATTAATTTTTGAAACGAATTTTACTATATTCAATATCTCAAAGTCTCAAACGAACCAGAGATACCTAACAGATTCGAGTCAAAATAAATCAGTCAGCACAATTCGTCCGTCAATCTAGCATATTTGGATCAATGAAAATGGCGGAGGAAGATGTTGACGATCTCCTCGAAGAAGCGTTCAAAAATGTCGACGAGGTAATAAATTCAAACTAATTTTCTTTAAAATCTACTCATAGGCGGAGAAAAATGGCACAAAAATGGATGATGTGATCATGAAGAAGGCGAAAGACGCGGGAATAAAATCATCGTAATGCTTTGGGCTTTAACTGATCAGATAATATAATAATTTATAATACGATTTTTATTTTTAGCGACAGCAAGCGAAAACGGAGCAGAAGTGGGAGTAGGGACAGGAAACGGAAGCGAAGTCGCAGTAGGGAAGACGACAGGAAGAAAAGGTTCAATTCGGAGTTATTTTTTGCAATTAAATTTGGACGACAAAGGAAATCATCGCGCGACCGCAAACGCTCACCAGACAGTGGCCGAAGGCGCAATCGTTCAGGGTATTGTATTTTTGATTGGTTTTTGGCCCAGAAAATTTTGGGGAAAAGCGCAGTAAGCAAAAATATCTCAGATCTTGACACGTCTGTACATACTATTTGTTGCTTGTTGGTGAAGGCCGATTGCGGTATAAAGAACGAGACTGATACGTGCGTTGAGGGCAAAGTATTTCTTTGTTATTCTTTATTCACCGCATCTCCTCCACTGTGTCTGAAGAATATAAATTGGAAATGGCTCTCCTTTTCGGCTTTTCAACAATTCAATCTCCGAACATGTCTCTTAACTTGTTTACAGGCACACAGACTTTGGCGGTCATGTTGCTAATAAGTAAGGGAAGGTTCCCGAGTTAATGCAAAAATCCACTTCATTCCAAGTAAACTTGTGATGGCACACATTTGACTGCGCATTTTCAGTTCGCGTGATCGTCGACGTTCTCGTTCCAGATCTCCTCGCGATCGTCGGCGTTCGCCGCGTCGCTCCAGATCGCCGCTGGAGGAGAGGCGCCGATCGCCAATGCCGCGTCGGCTGCCCGGACCTGAGCGACGCGATGTGTAAGTTTCATTTGCGTTTTTCTTAAAGCACACAATTATGGCTTAATCCAGCCTTGATTCCCTCAGCATGCCGTTCCAGCCCAGGCGTTCGCCGCCCCGCGATGCGCGCATGGACATGTCTTCGGAGGAGAGGGACGAGCGCACAGTGTTCATCTTGCAGGTCCAGAAAACACCTATTTTTATTCCTGATTCTTGTTAATGCCCCCACATTTAAGCTTGCTCGCCAAACTCGTCCCCGAGACCTGGAAGAGTTCTTCTCCAGTGTGGGACATGTTCGCGATGTCAGAGGTTTGAGAACTCTGCTGGTCCACACAAGAATTGAACGCCTGTTTTATTTGTCTAGTTATCACCGACACAAAAACTCGCCGATCGAAGGGCATTGCCTACGTGGAGTTCTGGGAGAGGGATGCAGTGCCATTGGTCTTTTATGAACTTTGAATGCTCAATTAGGGCTCATCAAATTGTTCAGGCGATGGGTCTGAGCGGCCAAAAGTTGCATAGTGCACCTCTGGTCATTCAAATGTCGTGCGCTGAGAGGAACCGAGCAGCCAATGCAGTTGCCGCAGCGAACACAATCGGTGTGTTCAGGGCATTTCCCGTTTTTTAATGATGGCCAATTTGTTCCCCAAGGACTCGGGTTGGGCATGACCAGTGGGCCTCTGAAGCTGTGTGTGAACAACCTGCACCCGAACATCACCGATGACATGCTGGCCGCAATATTTGAGCCGTTTGGGCGAGTGGAGCGATGCTTCGTCAAAAAAGACGCCGGCGATGTGTCCAGCGGGAATGGATACGTCACGGTCAGATTTGGGCGTTTGAAAGTCGCGAAATGAACATTTTCACTGTTTGCAGTTCCGACACGGCGAGGAAGGCCGAAGGGCAATGGAGCAGCTGAATGGGTGGGTGGAGACAGTTTCAGCACATTTATTTCATTTTTGTGGTTTCCCAGGTTTGAGCTGGCCGGAAAGAGCATCCGACTCACCATTGTGGACGAGAATGAACCCGCCGCGCCCAGGGAGACCCCAGCTGCGGTGGTGCCCTCGAAGAAGGAGTCGACGCTCGAGTCGGAGGACAGGAACCTCGGCTCCTCGGGCCGGCTCCAGTTGATGGCCAATTTGGCGAAAGGTGAACGAACACAGCCCCTCCCTCCCAATTTGTGTACTGTTGCCCCAATTCCATTTGCAGGAAAGTCCGACGTTGAGGTTCCGCAGGTGACCCAGGAGGCGATTGCGGCGCAACAGGCGCACCAGATGAACGCGGACAACATTCCCCCGTTTGCGACGCAGTGCTTTATGCTCTCCAACATGTTCGACCCGAGCAAGGAGACCGAGCCGGGCTGGGACTTGGACATTCGCGACGACGTCATCGAAGAGTGGGAATTTTGGGTTGTTCGGCCGATATTATCACCAATTTTTGCACTTTAGGTGCAACAATCACGGAGGTTTGAACTGTGTTTTTGAAGTGCATGTTTGAGTATTTTTTGTCATTTAATGCACATTCCAGGCTGCGTGCACGTCTACGTGGACAAGGCCTCCCAACAGGGGAATGTGTACGTGAAGTGTCCAACTGTGGCGATTGCGCACAAGTCGGTGGTTGCACTCCACGGCCGCTGGTTCGCGGGTAAACAATAATTGGCTCTGATGAGGGCTGAAAATGCGCCATCTTATCTGATATTCAGGCAAAGTGATCGCGGCCAACTACGTTCCCGTGTCCAGCTACCACGAACTGTTCCCCGACGCACGCGTGAACACCGCGAATTTGCAGCCCAGATCCGCTTGAATTCACTCATCGCCTAGAGCTGCTCCTTGTTGGGAATAGTGGGTCCGAAAGGGATCAATCGTCGTCACCCATCTCCAAATATTTGACATATAATTTGTCTCTCTTTTTGCGCAATTTCATTGCGAATCGGAACTTCAATCGTATTTGCGTATAAATTTTTCGACATTTACTCAATTGTGGCTAAGTGCCATTTTGGACTGGCGACGTGTATTTCAATTGATATACCTAGTAATTGATTAATTATATAACTATGTACTTTTTCCTCTGCTATTTATAGGAATGTCAGAGTCCGGCGAAATATCTGACTCTGATCGTTCAGAGAAAGAGTGTAACGTCCCGCCGGGTCCAGCCAAAGGGAGAAAACGGCGAAAGAGACAAAGAAGCAGCAGCACTTCTTCGTCGTCCTCCTCGAGCAGTTCGTCCTCTTCCACTTCTTCCTCTTCAGCGTCGAGCAGTTCGAGTTCTTCTTCGACGGAAAAAAGTATTATTTCTACATCAATTCCTGTAAAATGGTAAAATCAATATTTTTAGCTAAGAAAAAGAAGAAACGGAAGTCGAGTGAAGCCCCGGATCCGCCAAGACCCGGTTCGTCCGCATTGCTCGCGCCAGAAAAGTAAGAATAGGGAGAGTTTTTCACATACAATAAACCCAAGTTTTAGGGTTTCTGTTGCGCAACATTTGCAGCAACAGTTCGGAATTCGTGACGAGAAGGCGCTTTCACAGTTTTTGTTCCAACAGGTAATCAGTGTGTGGATAAGAACAACCAAAATTTGTTTTTAGAGAGACCTTGTGCGCCAATCGCTGGTGGACAGACAAGTCTCGGGCAACTACACGAAGATGCCGATCAGTTTTAGTGAGCGTCCCCCCTAACTTCCGGTTAAGCGAATCATCATCTTCTTCCTCGACAAGAAATAGCCGACGTTCTGTTTGTGGCCGCCAATCGTCATCCCGCCTTCTTCCGGGGGCCCACCGTCGCACAGTACTACGCGAAGAAGCTCGGCAAGCCGTTGACCCATCCGGAGTGGCCTTGTCTGGTGCAAGTGGGCGGGGTCCAGAAGAAAGGGGGCGCGCACAAGAGCTACTACCCGCTGGAGCTGTTGAACCTGTGATCGGCACAACAGTGGCACAAGAACTGAAGTCGCTTTGATGACGCGCTTTAATATCATCTCTTGCTTTTGTCTACGAGGTTCCAAAGGCCAATATTCCTAATGAAACCAAAGATAAGATTTACCGATAAATGTTTGATATTTAACTTATTAACATATTCACAAATTTACCAAGTTTATGCTGTCATTGCAATATTTTATGTTTGTCTACTCAATGATATGACTCTCGCATTTTAGAGTTCTCACTTATCTTCAAAAACACACCAAGACGCGATGGCCAAGCGCACCAAGAAGGTCGGGATTGTGGGCAAGTACGGCACGCGCTACGGAGCGTCCCTGCGTAAGATGGTGAAGAAGATGGAGGTGTCCCAGCACTCCAAGTACACTTGCGCATTCTGCGGCAAGGAGGCCATGAAGCGCACCTGCGTGGGCATCTGGCAGTGCAGCAAGTGCCACAAGAAGGTCGCCGGCGGCGCCTACGTGTACGCAACCACCACGGCGGTATTTTGGACAAAAACTTGGCAAAAACTATTCTTTCTGTTCAGGCCACCGTGCGCAGCACCATCCGACGATTGCGGGAGACGAAGGAGTGAAAAGGTTAAAGCACACCAGACCGCTGGATCTATGCTTGCTCGTTGTTGTCGTTTCCCTATAAAAACAACTTGTTGATTTGAGTCGAATTTTTCTCGAGGTTTGGACAAGTTGGCCAATTTTAAGCTTGGGACGTTGTTGATGATGGAGGGCCGGTTGATGGATTAGCGGAGGTTTTCGTATCGAAACATTTTAAATTTGGTAAAATTTTGCATCGAGTTGGAATGGCAAATGTTTTGAGTTTTTTTGGATCGTGCAATCTTTGTATTATTTATTCCATTCCGTTCTCGATCAATTCTGTGCCTTTGGTTCCGATCGGCTCTTTCAATGCATTTGCTTCTCTCTCTGTTGTAGCATTCACCTCTTTTCTTGCGCTTTCCTCTTCCTTGTCTCCCATTGCTAGACTTCCATTGACGACTCTCGTCATGTTTGTGCCCCTTTCCTCTATTTTTGCCGCCCCAACAGTGGTTGTTGTCGTGACTTCGGTTGTTGTGTCAACCTCCTCGTCGCTCTCCCAAACGGGTCCCTTCAACGAGACATTCAGATAGCGCGATCTGTCCTCGTCGATGGCCGGAACACTCCACTTCCACTCATCGGAGTCTGTCGGTGGAAAGAGACCGAAAAGGTCTTTAAAAATGGCTCAGAAAATGGGACTAACCACATCGGCAAAGGACTAGCAGAATGGAAAAGAGCAATATTCCGACGAACAATGACGAAGTAAAAGCCATTTGTAAGAAAAATTAGCAACGTGTGGGGAAAAATGGCAGACAGAACTAATGAATGGCTGGAAAGGCTTAGTTTTTCGAGTGGTGAGTGAAATTTGTGAACTGAAATGAGCGGAAGAAACAACACTTGTAGAGCGGCAAAGGCAACTGGGATATGTAAAAGAAAGGCACTTGAGATTTTGAAAGTGAAAGATAGAAAGACTGACAGACAAAATATAAAAATTGCATCGCTTCTTAGCAACATTGAATTTGAAATTTCGTGATCATTAGGTTCATTATTACTTCATTACATCCATTACATCATCAAATCATCATAGTATGTAGCCAGTGATCACAATAATTAATATTTGAATTTGATGTGGCGAAGAAATAAGGGACCAACAACACGGCGCACAAAGTACTCGCCAGAGGAGCATTGCCTGTCTCTGTCCCCCAAGTATCGCTTGCACATTTATTTTCCCATTTGAAGATACTTAATTGATAATGTTTTATAGTAAGTTATAACCCACTACTCAACAATCCCGCCTTCTTTCTTTCCTCGCCCTTCACCAAGTCACCATCACTCGCTTCACCACGTGCGACGTGTGACGAAAACAAAAAGGGAAGGAGCAGCAGCAGTCAGCACAAAGTCCGCTCGCGATCGATCATTCGGCATTCCATCCCTACTTCCATTTCACGTTTTTTCACTATCATAGTACATAGGTATTCCACAATTACCTAATTAGAAAAAGGAAATTATGCCCAAGAAATTAAATAAGCGAACTTTTTCAGAAAATGAATTCCTGTCGCACTCGTTTGTTTCCTATTCTCTTGCCCCGTACCCTTGTACTTTCAACTGCGCCCAGCACTTCATTCTCCCATCACAAAAGGTCCATCTCGCACTATCCCGTCGATGGCCAACTCTTCGGATTGGACGAACAGCAGCGACAGGTCAGCGCCCAAATCAAGGACCATATTCATATCGAGCAATAATTAAAAAAGTATCCAAATAATATGTACATATTTACAATTATACCCTTATTTTAGTTGCGTGAAACGGTGTTTCGGCTCGCCCAGCGGGAGTTGGCGCCACACGCGAACGACATTGACCGGAACAACGGGTTCGACCGGCTCAGGGAGTTCTGGTGAGCATTGAGCAACCTCTAATAATAATTGTTGGATTGATTGACCGGGTTTTGGGCTGTTGCTCGGCCAAAACGGTCTGCTCGGCATCACAGCGCCTGAGGAATATGGCGGCTCCGAGCGCAGCTATCTGGACCACGTGGTCGTGATGGAGGTGGGCCGGAACCGCTGGGTTTGGGGACAACCGCAGATTGATACACAGGAGTTGTCTCGCGCCAGTGGGGCCATTGCCCTCAGCTACGGGTGAGTAAAGAGCGAGTTGTCGTCTGTTTCTCAAAAACACATATTTTCGGGGCGCACTCCAATCTGTGCGTGAACCAAATTCGGCGACATGGCACGCCGGAGCAGAAGGCCAAGTACTTGCCCAAACTGTGCTCTGGCGAGCACATCGGCGCGTTGGCCATGAGCGAGTCAGGCGCCGGCTCGGACGTGGTCTCGATGGTAGGCAAATTCACATGAACGATAAGAATCTATTTAAATTTTAAACACGAATTTTGGCGCCAGAATCGCTTTAAACGAATCGTTTCAATTCAGACACTGACATCTGACACTAAGCACACAAACCTTAAGCAAAAACCAAAAATGTTTGCAGAAGCTGACCGCCCAGCGAACTGGGGACGGAAAGCACTTCCTGCTGAACGGCTCCAAGTTCTGGATCACCAATGGACCGGACGCAGGTTGGCGGCCAAAAAGAGGGGTCCCAGACAAACACAACTGTCGTCTCCACTTTTGGACGTGCTCGTCGTGTACGCCAAGACCAGTCCGGAGAAACACCAGCACGGCATAACGGCGTTCATCGTGCAGTCGGACTTTGCGGGTTTCTCGCGCGCCCAGAAGCTGTAGAATTGGCTTTTCTATTTTCAAAAAATACATAATGCCTAAACACCATAACAGAGACAAGCTCGGCATGCGTGGTTCCAACACTTGCGAGGTGGAGGAAATATCCGTTGCCAAGAATGAATGATTATAACCGTTTTCAGTTGGTGTTCGACAATTGCGAAGTGCCAGGTGAAGAAACAAGCGCGTTCTATTTACAATTGATTTGAAAATGCCTTCTGCGACAGTGGAGAACGTGCTCGGCGAAGTGGACCGCGGCGTCTACGTGCTCATGTCAGGGCTGGACTCCGAGCGGCTGGTGCTCGCCGCCGGCCCACTCGGGTACGCCAAACAACGGACATTAATTGAAAATGGGCAGAGGCAAACCAAATTACGATAGCGGACATTCCATCCCATTTGTAAGGTGGAATCCCTCGTTTTTTGTATTTTAGCATTTTTCCATCTTCACTTGTTATCGATTAGCCATTCTAGCAGCAGTCCATTTTTCAGTCTGATGCAGGCCGCTTGCGATGTGGCTTTTGAATATGCGCACTCTCGGGTGGCTTTCAGCAGTCCGATCGGCACTTTTCAGGTCTGAGGCCTAAAGTTTTATGGACATTTCGAAGAATGGCTGTTTCAGCTGATGCAAGGCAAAATGGCGGACATGTACGTGCGGCTGAGTGCCTCACGCGCCTATTTGTACACGGTGGCCAAATTTGCGGACGCAGACGAGAAGCTGAGCGCGAAAGTGAGGCAAACATGGGCACAATGATGATGGCCTTCAATCGGATGCCCAAATGGTTAAGGATTCGGCCGGAGTGATCCTCTACTTGGCCGAGAACGCCACTCAATGTGCACTGGACGCCATCCAAGTGAGTGTCGCAAACAACAAGGGGACTGTGAACACCGAATTGCGTCGTCACTTTGAGGTGCTGGGCGGCAACGGCTACATCAACGACTACCCAACGGGCCGTCTGCTCAGGGACGCGAAGCTGTACGAGATTGGGGCCGGCACCTCCGAGGTGCGCCGACTGGTGATTGGACGAGCGCTGAACAGAGAGTACATGACCAAGACAAAGTGATTGAGGCTGAAAATGAATTCGGGCGTGTTGTGATAATTTTATTTTTGTGTAAAATTCTTTAATGAAATCAGAACACAGGATATCAGCGTTAACCTATGTGACGCTTGTTTTGGGTCCCATTACTTAAAAGCCAAAAGAGTGGTCCATTATCCATTTACACAAATTGCTGCGACGCGAGCTACCAAAAGAGCATCGAACGAATTGTCCGCGATCATCAGCGCACAATCAGCTAAATACAATGGAACAATGATTGCAGAGTCATGCTCAATGGCACTGTCAGTTTGGGGCCAACACGCATTTTGAAATGGGGCACGGGTTGCTACGCGAGATCAACAGCCGCAGCCATTCTGCTCGTTCAATCCTGCACTCCCACTGCCCGCCAAAAAAGTGCATCTCCGCCCATTGCACATTCGCGTAGGACTCGTCAAGTGCTGGACATCCACAAGGACCAGCATCTGTTCAGCTTCGCCTCGGTCTATGAGAATTGACTGGACTGCGCTGGACTCAACGAGAGGCGCATTTTAGGGAACAGAAAAGGCAGAGTCCAGCTGCATCATCGGGTCTCTCAGCCTACCCTTCCGCATTGAAGTGCGCTTGCTGCGCTCTGCCCAAAGAACCGAACGGAAGCGAACACCTCTCGCCTTTGGCCCGTTTCGACCCACATCCTTTCCCGACAAATGGCAAAATTGTCAACCAACTTTTCGAGTTCGATCATCTATTTTGGCCTTCTGTTTGTCCCAAAAATAGTTTTTAAAAGTGAAAACACTAAAAGAAATGACAGCGATCAGGTGTGAGCATCGCTACCCGACAAAAGAGTCTACGGGTCTATTTCTTAGCCTAAGTCGTGGCCAAGTTTATTTAGAAAAAACGTGCGGTGGGCTGTCTTGCGGCGGGTTGTCCTGTTCCGTACCTATATACTATATAGCTATATACTACCATACATGAAGTAAGATCCTGAAAAATTCATAATATGGAATAAATCGATACCGATTTTGGAGCATTCATTGTTTTCGAATGTTTGAAACACAATATTTTGTTTATTTGACAAATTATGTATGTTAAATATTTTGCGAATTACAAACATTGCTGGTCCTAGACATTCTAGAACTCAAACCTTTTCCTAAATAAAATTATTAGCATTTTTAGGCGATAATTTGGAAGCTTAAACACATTACCTCGATGGAACAACTCAATCAGCAGGTACAGCAGCGAGATGCACGCGAATTCACGGACAACTTTTTGGCCCGCATTGGCGGGGTAAAAGCTGCACAAAATTCGCCGTCTGCGGTACAAGGTTGTATATGGGATTAAGACAAGTCGAAAATTAAATGCTTAGCTGATTGTGTTTTTCTACAATTAAATTTTTATGCACAAGAGTGTTCTAAGCAGCACAAGCTTTGTTTATTTTATCAC